>VCRD01001057.1:2712-48541 GCA_006783055.1 Trinorchestia longiramus | reverse complement strand
CTGTACAGTACCGACACCCTGTACAGTACCGACCCCCTGTACAGTACCGACCCCCTGTACAGTACCGACACCCTGTACAGTACCGACCCCCTGTACAGTAGACACCCTGTACAGTAGTACAGTACAGACAACTGGAATGGATATGCTTCAACGTTTTTCAACCACCCGTTGGCGATCATCATATAGGATTATTTTATTCATTCGTACTTTACATTTACTCTAAAAATAATTTGCATCTGTGGTTCACATTCGTACTTCCTATCTTTAACACGTTGAGTGCGATACGACCCACTGGTGGGTCACTCAGGTTAGGTTCTGTAATTTTTTCAAAGCTTTCTAATGACTGTGTGTACAAAGTAAAGATTTGCACCGGCTAAGTAATCGCATTCAACGTGTTAACTTAAAATTGATATGTTACACACACGAGGCTTTATGTTAGACTACATAGCACATCAGAACGTTAAAAAATTCACGCGTTTTTAATGAATTTCTTTTTATCACTTTCCAAAGTTTCTCTAATGAATAGTAAGAAGGCTAATAATGAAGAAGATCACAGATTTTATAGTAATTCGGCGTTTTAAATGTCCACAATACAATGCTTAGAATACATGTATAAACTGCTTCATCAACTCTGGCCGCAATATTGCTTTCTTGTCTACAGGGATCACAACATATACAACATTTACAGTGCGTTAATTTATGAACACAGGTGCTGTTGTTCGTCATGAGGCCACACAAAGCTCAACATACAAGTCGTAAACGTCTTCGATGTTGAAAGTCATGAACAGGAGGAAGAGAAAGAGAATTGAGTGCTGTGGTTTAACACATTTCCTGCGAAGTGACCCACCGGTGGGCCACTTACGTTAGGTTTAGTACATTTTTACAGAGCCTTTTAGTGACTATGTGTACAAATTAAAGATTTGCACCGGCTAGGTAATGGTAGGAAATGTGCTACGGAAAACTGAAGCGGCTGGTGACACGCAGTATAATCCCTACTGGTGCACAATACACTTGGGTGAGACACAAATTTTCCGTCAAAAGTTATTCCAACGATTCAATAAATTTTAACACATTGCCTCCGATTGCCTGGCCGGTGTAAATCTTCACTTTGTACGCATAGTCACTAGAAGGATCTGAAAAAATTACAGAACCTAACATAAGTGGTACACATACGTACCACTTCGGAGTCAACATGTTAAGGGTTTTATTAAGTGTGGATGAATTCTCGATTCTTTATTTCACGTATTCATTTAACCGATAGACAAAATCCCTCTTTCAAGCTGCAAGTTTTGAATCATATTTTAAGCTAAATCATATTTAAATCCTTCCAAAATTGGTGGAAAACCGAGAACCATTGGCAATAATTTAATACAAAATTGCATACCATTTAACACGTGTTCTTAAAGTCAACTCGATATTAGAACAAGTAGATAATGAAATATTTATTCCGATACTTCGAAGAGCATTAGCAGGTAGACTTCAGTCCTAATCCTGTTACGAGTATAGGAATAGAAAACCATTATAATTATAGCTCCGTGACGCCATCACAAGGCTTACTTACACGAAAACAAGCAATTAACAAACATTAAATGAGAAGAAAAATCGCTAATCTCCTATAAAGTTTATACAAGAAACATGCAATATTGGATTTCAAAATGAAAGGATTAACTCGTCCTTAACCAGAAAAAAGTGACGCGGTCTGCATGTTCTGAAACTAAGGCGAAATGAATGAAACTAAGTTGCGCGCGGTCTAAAACCTTCAGGCATTCCTTTTGGTTGGCAAAACTATTGAGAATTCTGCTTTCCTCAATTGTGTATTTCCTAAGAAATAGAAATTCTGATCAAAATAGGAACAAATGGTGCAAGAATATTTCCTGAATAGTGAAGCCTCTACTGTGCTAACTACAAAAGTAAATCCGAGTGAACAAAATTCTTCGTCATGTTGATAACAATTTTAGCCAAGATTCTAGCCTCACTCCAAATGCTTTCCAGGTAGAAGATTTTATCGCACAAATCTTAGATCTAATTTCAAGGATTGCAGTTTTAGTTCATTTTTAGTAACTAAGTACGTTACACTGAAACACATCTGGAAGAATTTTATAATGATTATAAATTTGATAGAGTAGACAACAATGAATGAAGTGCCCACCTTGTCCCCTGCGACAGTCCCCTGGAAATAAATCACTAAGCAATAGCGCTTCTTTTTGCTAATTTTTGAAAAATTTCCATCCAAGTTGCAGGCGTCAAGTTAATTAATAAAACCTAGTTCAGCACTTCACTGCTTTTTAATTTGCTGTCGCTCCTTATGCTAGAAGAATAAGCGTATTTGCTGGTTCCCTTTGCTACTAATTTGATCAGAATTAGTAGTCGCAGGGTAATTGCATCGTTATTAGATGTCAAACCAAAACAGAGGGCAAAATATTTTTTGTACAAGACATGTTTTGAGGGGATTTTCAACATTATCTAAAATTTCGAAAAATCCAACCAGTCGCCGGTAAACGTGATTAAAAAATAACGTAGACCGAGTATAAGGAAAATATACAAATAAAATACAAATAATAACAAAATTGCAATAAAAAACTAACACTTTACCGCACATACGTGCAGCATAACGTGAAAGTTTCCTTCATTCCGGACTACATACAAGTTAATTGGAGTTACTTTCATTCTGGACTATATGAAATTTACCTGAAGTCACTTTGATTCTTTCAATAACTACACGAAAGTTACTTGAAGTTACCTTTCCTCTGGACTACATGCAAGTTATATAGGGTGGGTTACAACCCACGCCCTCAGTTCTAATCCATAAACCATTTGTAACCTTCCGATGACAATGAATATTGATCCGATATTCACTTTCATCATAGACTTCTAGAACCTCAGGTGGAGCTTGAGAAAAAGACATGGGACAACATTTCATAGAAATACATGGATTGGGCGTCCATGTCAATAGGCCTACGAGTGTTTCTTTATGAAAGTGCACATTAATTTTGATTCAAGGGAATAATAAGGAACAGATATGTTTACCTCTGAATTAAATGTTTGATCAATTCGCATTTGGAAGTCTAATGTTAAAACCAATACACATAAGAGTACAAAATAGCATGTGATTTATAAAGGACACCACTTCACCTTTTATGCATGCTATTGTTGACACCAATACATACAACCTCACTAGCGGCCATCCACGGCCTTACTGCAGGTCGTGGCCCGTGGGACGCTGCTCGCTTGAGCACAGTAGGACAATCCGCTGTTCTCTGGAATCTCTGAGGTAGAATTGTGTACCTGGTTACGGAAAGGTAAAACAAATAATTTAGTCCACTTTAGTCTGATATTTCACTGGGTATTGTGGCATACAGTACAGTATAAATCTAAAGCTCGTGGGGTCGTGTTTTCAATTCTTAACGCTATCTTAACACTAGTGATGTAATGAGGTTAGTGATTGTTTCCGTCCATTGTTGTGCGATGTGAGGTAAAGGCTCTTAGAGGCTCTAGATAAGCATGAAGAAAAGTTGTAACTCGTTGCAGAACAGAGAAGATTTAGACTTACTTCCTTGAATAAGTAAAGTTAGATGCCGAATCGCAAAACGGTATCGACGGTAGTATAAGTCTCTGTTACTAACAAGATCTAGATTTTGTCAGTGTCTATACAAGGACATAGTGAAAAATTCATATTTCGATCAAGCGAGAAGTTCGTAAGTCAAGCGATCGATGTATTGTACTAAATGTGCCATATTTTCAGTGCATAGAAAATATACAGTTTTTGTAATAGAACGCGCGTTCAAACGTGGTCAATTAGATTTTTAAGGAAGGATTTTGAATGTTAGCACGTATGTTTACCAGTTTTCATATGCACTAATATGCACGACAATAAATTATTACTAATGACTATTCATTCTTGCTGAGTTCTGGCGATAAGTTCATTTTTACCGTTGATTATTTATCAGGATGGAAAGGAAGTAATGTCGTTTTTTCCAGTCACATTTATTGTATTTTAAAAACTTACATGATGCTATTTCTAGTCTTTACAATACCGTCCCTCATTTTCTATGACTTCTCAATAACGATCAACTAGCTTTATGATGCCTTCTTCAAAAAAGTTCAAAGATTTCGATGAGATAAACACATCGATGTCATTTTTTAGTCGTTCGCCATCTATATATTAATACGCTTAGAGCTAAGTTTGTGTGTAATGCTCCTCATTATTATGAAGGCGCCGTAACTGGCGGTATCGTGTCTACGAAGATACTATTATATATATATATATACATATTTATATATATATATATATATATATATATATATATATATATATATATATATATATATATATATATATATAAGGGGTCGTATTTGCCCTTGTGACTAGAGATCAAGAAGAATAATAATTATTTGACTTTGTGGCGAGAGATCAAGAAGAATAATTAGTAACTAATCAGTAAACGAGACTGTGAAAAGTACCAATAAATATTATCATCCCATTATTTGTTAAGCTATTCACACTGCGTTCGCCCTTCACAATGGAGCGGAGGAGAGAATTAGCCAAAGAGATACAAAGAAGATTTCGAGATAGACTAAGAACGGAAGAAAGGCAATCTGTTCGAGATATGAACAGGAACTTTATGGTACGAAGAAGACAAAATATGAATGCCACGGATAGAGAGCATGAATTGGTGGAAGCTAGGAATAGAGCTGCTGACATTATAGAAGAGCTCGCATGACTCAAGAGGAAAGAGATGTTTACTTGAACGATTTAAGAAATCGTTACCAGGAAAGCAGAGTGAATATGAGCCAAGAAGAGATAATTGAGCATAATTCAAATATAAGGCACAAAACCAAGAACGAAGGCTGAACAACAGTGCTAATCTCAAGAATAAAGCTAACTCCAAGTGATACAAACTTACCATTCAATTTACATAGAACACAATTTCCTCAAAGACTCTCGTATTCTATGACTATCAACAAAGCTCAAGAGCAAACCTTCAACAAAGTTGTTATATATTTGCAGCAACCCGTGTTCTCTCATGGCCAGCTGTATGTAGTATTTTTGCAATCACGTGCCCAACAAAATGTTAAAGTTAAAGAGGCACATGATAATGGCAGCAAATATCAGGGAGTAAAGTATGGAATAACTTACACCAAAAATATAGTTTATGGAGAAATTTTGAATGGTTAGGAAAATTCTATACTAATATTTTGACATTATTTTTCAATACATGTGTTTTCAATATTGTTTCAATATGTGTTTCCAATAATAATACGTGTTTTCAAGGATTTGCAAATTGTCGAAAACTGTGTACTGTATAGTGAAATTGTATATAAAATATTCAAACAAAATTATATTTTTACCCTAATGTAAACTGAATTATAAGAAAACTTTGCATTGCATGAAAATTTGATTTCAAATTACAGTAATTATTTCAGGAATCTTTCCATATCAAAGAATGCCTATAAAATACATTTCCTTCATACTTAACCTTATATGCTTGCAAGTGAGTTAATTATTGAAGTCGTGTAATCTACACGGCTTTCTGCTAGTTTTGATAAATTTCATTACGTAAGTGATGCTGCAAAGACCTAAAAAGATGGTAATCAAAAAGAGCAATATCAGGTAAATAAGGTGGGTGAGGTAGAGATGAAAGCAAAGATGAACTTAAAAGCAAAGATGAACAGACAGTTAATCATTAGTTTCGTTGAGCATCATTCAAATTGTGAGGAACCCATTGTCTAAGTTTTGAAATCTTTCCTAGTGCATGAAAGCATGAAATTATGGTGGTATGAGTTGTATCGAATTTTTGGGCCAATTCTCAGGTGGTTAACTTTGGATTGACTTCAACAGCATCTCTAATGGCTTCTTGATCAATTGATTTTGATCTTCACAATTTTGATGGTCCTTAAGTTTGAAATCTCCAGATGAAAATTTTGCAACTACCGTTGGAATTTTTGATTATTCAAAACATTCCTCCCATCGACAATTCGAATGTTTCTTGCAGACAATTGAATGTTCCTTTTTTCTATTCATAGACAATGTCCCAGATGCTCCTCATTAATATCCATTTCCTGAGGGTAAAGCCAGTAAAATTGATTTAATATTACTAATCATTATTCCTGATAGACCTATTTAGACATTAGAACACCAATTTAGTTGGAAATAATTAATGATTAATGATGAACTCTTAGGAGGCAGTAAAGTAATCAAATAAAAAACGTCATTACTTTCTTTCCAACCTGATATTTACAGAGGACTTATCATGCACAGCCGATATTAGCACAATTTTCTGAGTTTGTACTCTCTAACATACAGAACACACAGCCTTGTAGTTGTCAGAAACAACACAATTTTGAATTTCGTTAATCGGATTGAAGAGTATGTATGTGCACATTTAGGAATGAGTTTTTCAGAATTTTATAAGACGACGAAACTCTTTGAAAAAGCAACGAGCTTGTCTAAGTCAACATCCGAAACTTGTCTATGATGTAACACGTGAGAAACCAGAGAGTGAGAGACAAGCTAAAATTGATTGTTTAGACTCGTTGTGTAAACACGAGTATGTGCCATCTATGACACTGCAAGATTATGGGTGAGTGAATATCTGCCTTTGTCCTACACCTGACACATCAGAACTTAAGGGTTAAGTTACTTCTGCAAATAACCGTTTTTCTCAAAGGCTTTGTAAATAAAAGTCTACATTTGCAACTTCATAATCTTTATTTCGATATTTTGCCTAACAGACACCATTTCTGTTTTGATGCTAATGTTGACGATATAAAGTATTCTACAATACACGAGACAACGTCACACGTACACACAAACGCATCACACACATGACTTACGTCACAACTTTTTTAGTAATATCTTTAAAGCTTAGATGTCTACAGCAGCTGTGGCAACGATCAAGCAAGCCCAGCATTATGTGCTCCCAATGGTGACGATGTCTCTCAACATTCTGCCTATTTCTTAACTATTTTCATTGACTTCATAACTCCAGTCCTCGAGCCTACACCTCGCTTCCTGAAGTGGAAATTTCACTCAACGCTAAAGCATGCCATAATTCATTTTGACATAAAATGAACTTCAAAGTCTTCGTGTTAAAGAAATGACAAGAGTTTTTGGAATGGGATAGGTTTGATTCCAAAACGATAAACTCCAAAAGTTTCACGTAGATATAACTGTTCTCACTTGTGTTCCAAGTCCAGCCCAAAACCAGTATTTGCTTGACGTCATTTCAAGTTGATCTTGTCCATTTAATTTTTTGGCATACCAGTTATTCGTAGTTAAAGCTCTGTGACGCAGCTTTCATTAGTTTATTGTAGAAATTTATAAGATTCAAATTTTTGCAGGATTTTTTTTAGGGGGAAATCTAGCATGTCACAATCATAATTATTAAAGCTGGGAACAGCTTGAGATTTAAACATGCTTTTCTGATGACAATTTCCTTTGATGCAACATAGATATAATAATCAATTTGCTGTACACAGCTGTCTTGTTACCTATACATGTCGAATTTTCTTGTTCTTTAAGGTATTCTTGCCCCAAACGGCGACTACAATTTCCCGATATAAATTCCAATAAATAAATTTATAAGTGTTTCCAGGACTGTAAAAATACCATTTTGACCAACAATACACAAAACACAAGATTTCATTTTGAAAGCAGCAAAAACTTGTTGCAAAATATATAGGAATTGCGTACCTGATGACTATTATATATATATATGTGTACACAAAAAATGAACTGCCTCGGAATTTCATTAATCAGAATAACCATTGACCAACACCAAAAAACACGTCAGTTTGACTTCTAAACATTTTACAGTATCACAAATGCGTGACCACAGACCTCAATGGTCGATTTGAAACTCATTTAGAAATTTACGGCCGTTAATAAATGAAGTTTTGTGTAAGGCATTTTATTTGATATGTTTTGCTGATAACGTGTTCTTTGCTTACAAAAGTAGAAGAACGGAGACAGACTTCATGCTTCGCTCAGTACCGCCTCGTTCTGTACACAGAAACACATGAAGCACTAAACTTTCAAATCAGAGTTAATTCGAAACGACACATTTAAATGAAGCAATAAATCACAGCGCTCTTAAAACTTACACAACAATCATGATAACATCATAAAGACATACCGACACTCAGTTAAAAAATCGTATAGTTTTACAAAAGAAAACAACGTTTCTATTATGGCCGTAAACAATTTCAGGTTTTCCAGAAAATATTGAATCCGAGATTGTGAGGAAGTGAATTAATTAACGTTTATATGTACCAGCTACTTTAAGCGGAAAATGTAAATGTCTCTTTTTTTCGAGACTTTGTCTCAGAATAAAGCAAAAATATTTCCATCCATGATATTATCAACCAGTGGTAATTTCACCAGACTTTTCATTAATTCTCATTCGAGCGAGATACATTAAAAGTAAACCGAGAATAATTTATTCGTCGACATACTTTCAGATCATCAAGGGTCAATTGAAGCGTAAACTTGAAGACAAAATCATATTTCCCCGAGAGAATCTAGCAAAATTTGCTAGAAACGTTTAGCACGAGTTTAAGGTGAGTAGGAATTGTTGGACATCATTTCCTTACAAATACAGTTGCTCAAAAAATTTGTTTAGCAGTTTCTCGTGTCTTCATTCACATCTATTTCGTAGTTTAGTATATCATGACATTTTTCTCCTAGATCAGATTTTTCACTAGCAGGAAGTACCTGAAACTGGCCAGACTGTTAGAAGTACACACATTCTTATACATATACAAGTTATACGTATACCTTTGCGTATTCAGGGTTAAAAAAGATTAGTTTTCTCATCATCCTGCCAGAAAGCAGTCCCACGCGGCAACAGCTGCTCAAATAATGTAATATTTAAAATAATTTTTGGCTCCTGGACCACGACTGATCACAATGCAATGAGTGCAGCTTCTGTTAACAAGGCAAGGGGCTGCACGTAAACACTAAACGGAAATTCGGAGGAAACCTATATTATGAAACTTCGATCTTCAAAGCAAAAGCGCACTTTCCAAACAAGAACACGTCTCTCAATCATAATCAATATGGCAAAAATAGATGCATGTTTTTCTCATCCGTGTCATGCAGATACATATTATTTAACATACACAATCAGCGACGTTGGTATCGCACGTGCTAGAAATATCATATTCTTTCACCTATCAGAAATAAACTTATAACCATTGAACTGAGATTTTACTCGGTCAATTATGAGGAAGGAACAAATGTATGGAAACATTTTGGGGAAACAAATGTCAACGAACTGAACACCGTGTAGAAATTTCGTTGAAATCGAAAATCGCAGCTGATCCGTCATGAAGGAACGAACGTAAGTTTTGATTTATTTACAGAATTGAATGCTGATATATTTTGATTGAAAAAATATGAGAGATGGATAAAAAGTCAAAATCCTGTTCTCCAAAATTGACGATAATGATTAATGGTCGAATTTGAGTTGCGGCGACAGTGGCGGCGAGTGTAGATGTGTAGTAGCGTTCGACTTCAAGACCATACAACCAGGATTCAAGAAAACCATGAAATCTTGTCCTCCTGATCATTCAACTTCAACCAGGGAACCCGTAAATCCTCGTCTTCCTGACCCCTTAACAACAACCAGGGAAAATGCAAATCCTTTAAGATTTTGGGTGTACCTGAATTCCAGTGGGCCGAGACTTTCTCATGTTAAAGTTTTCGTCATCTGTCAATGATAGTTCCTATGTTTTAATGTTTCTCAAGCTAGTTCAGAGGCAAAATAAAATGAAAAACTTATGTACATTGTCAACACATTAACCAGTGCGTTAACAATTAGTGAAAATCCATTTAACGTCATCATTAATAATCTACTCATCATTCAAATTAACCGAACTATTTTCTAAATAAAATACTCGATTATTGTTTTTAATTAAAAAAACAAAAAAGAATTAAAATATAATTAAAAATCATATTTTCAGTCATTTCAACAACTTTCAAAAGTTTATAATAATACAGCGTACATCACAACTAAATAGTATTTTATCAGGCTAATATATGTGGCAAGAATCCTTATGTATCATTAAGTAATAAAAAGCCCCATCATTTTCAGACTTAAGAACTTGCTCAGACATTCTCTTGGTATTAATTAAGGATGTGAGTACACATGAGGACTGAAATAATAAGAGGGTAGGTGTGAGATGCAGATTCGCACAAGTAATATTAAGGCATTTAATACAGAGAGAGAAGACTTGTGACGTTGCATTGCTATTGCCACCACTGGACTCTTGTTCTTCATAGGATTGATTACAAAGGCACACACTCGCCACCAATCCCACAGCACAATTGAGGTAAAACAATAAATAAACGACAAATAAAGAAATAATGAACGATTCAACGAATGTTTTTAAAAATATGTTCTGCATGAAATAAATCGTACTCACCTCTTGAAATATTTGGAACAGAACAATAATTTATTGGAGTTTTTCGAGTCGGAAATATACTTTTCTTCAGACAGTTGTCTCGTGGACATCATTTCCACCATAAGCGGCATCAGCTCTGCAATATTACGAGTAGATATCATGGACTGCTTAAATTGCTGATTACATTTGGGTAAAATGTGTACATAGTTGTACAATACTCGAAACCAGATCATAACATGACTAGCGGATATTTCCCAGTCCCAGTTACGATTCTAAGGAGAGTTTCACAGTTCCCCACGTGCTAAAATTATACTCATACGTAAATTTACCTTTTAAAAAAAATATAATTTCAGTCACAATGAGAGGGCTTTCACTCGGAAGATCGTTTTGAATATAATGAAAAAAATTATTAAAAAATACAATAAATATTGGGAAGGGAGGCGCTTTTAAATTATAGCCCAACTCCTAGCCGTCCTACAGATGATCATCAGAACGATTTCCTTCCGCTCTCTTGCGTCTTAACTGGACGGTCAGGCATACTTTGGTGAGTGTGGCCGTCTTTCCAGCTGCATCTGTGGGGCCTTCTTTCCAGCTGCATCTGTGAGGCCTTCTTTCCAGCTGCATCTGTGAGGCCTTCTTTCCAGCTGCATCTGTGGGGCCTTCTTTCCAGCTGCATCTGTGTGGTCTTCTTTCCAGCTGCATCTGTGTGGTCTTCTTCCCAGCAGCTTCTGTGTGGCCTTCTTCCCAGCAGCTTCTGAGTGGCCTTCTTCCCAGCAGCTTCTGTGGTCTTCTTCCCAGCAGCTTCTGTGGTCTTCTTCCCAGCAGCTTCTGTGGTCTTGGCACCAAAAGTTTCTGGAGAGCTCAACTTAGGTAGCCAAGGTCTCATAAGCCAGCCTCGTTTGCTCGATACTGAATACATAAATTTTAGGCTACCGAAATTTTATGTTTTTTACAACATTCAAGTTTCTTAACTGTTATCAATATTTTTTGGAGGACATGAGCTTCGTGAAACAGTACTTCCATACAGAATTTCCATATCTTAAAGAGCTTTGAAATCTTGAGTTCTGTGTCGTAAAAGTTCTGTGTTATAAATTCATTTATTTTTGATATGTTCTCTTTACGATTCAAAATATAGAAACTGTACTTCTGGATAATGTAAAATTAGCGTTCATCAAAGTTTCCATCCTCGTCAACATAACTTGAGGTCTATCAAATGACAAGGAAAATGGATTAGTCAAGATTCTTTGACTTAAAGTTTAAAAGTAAACTTTTTAGTGTTTTACCCTGTTTTAGAAAAAACCCTAACCTTCAAATACTGCCATACATACAAACATTTGAATTATTTCACTTGATTTGATGTTAAATAACGAGAAACTCCCGGAAATTGTTATAGGTATCCATATACAGGGTGCGGCAAAGTGATCTGACCAGTTTTTAGGTTTAATACAAGCAAAATAGTGTAAAAAAAACGAAAGATTTACTTCTATTTTTGAAACTTGCACATAATATTTTGTTTCATTTTGTTTTCAGTTGGCAACGTGAATTGATTACTTTTTGAAACACACGGTTCGTTCTTTGTATTATTTCGTTTTTCTTTTAAATCTAGAAACGTGTCATAATTTGACCGTACTTTGCGTTTACCCTCAGGAAGATGCTGGAGACATTGTATTTTTTCGTCAGGTGAGGTCTTTCAAGCAATGAAGATTAACTGTTGCTCTACATGCACAAACTGCTACTTCGAACACAATGAAGCGCCAACACGCACAGAACAGGACAAAACACCAGGCTTAAGTAAAGAGATTGTCGGCATTAAAAAGATAGTGACAAATAGGCGACCGTCGTAGCGTACAACTACAACTGCAGAATAACACTGATCATCCTTGAGCATTTCTACTTGAAGTGCAACTTAGCGAAGGCGTTCTATGTAGCCAGCCTCTAAAATCGAATGGTAAAACTATTCGTAATTTAAAATGTTCCTTAGCCATCGTAATGTTGGAGCAAGTGATGAGCAGCATATTTCCAAGCCAATGTTAGTTGGAATGAATTACATTTTTTAAATGAGGTAGCTTTTTTAAAGACTTGAACGATAAAGTCTCGCTAACAACATGCGTTTACTATTATTAAAACCCCGAATGAAAAGGTAGGATGATTTAAATCACCAGCAAATTGGAGACTACAATACAAGAAACAACAGAAGAATGTTAACACAACAAAGCGATGTTACCACTGAGTTCCAGTGGTACATTTCGATGATCGAAAACTACAACTCGCGCTGGACAATATACGATTTCACAAACAAAATTTAGGTGCCTAAACAACTGCTACAACTGAAAGAGATGAATCTTTTCCCATACTGGGTACCAAAACTCACGAGTTATTTTCATGGACATTTGGACATCCAAAACCCTCAATCATTTTATTATTCAGTGCTTTTCAAAAATCAGTTCCGATGAACTGAATGTTGGACGACTCCGAAAAATTACAAAGAATCCTGATTTGTACATGTTGCTGAAAACACAGAAGACATTAGGTAGTATAGTCCCTTAAATAAATAATGTAAGGGAAGACGTATGCATGAGTTCAGTTATTGAAAAAATTCAGGACAGTTTAAACAACGTTATAATGCACCAACAACGAACACATTTCTAAAGAGCTAAAAATTAGTTAACACGAATATGCAGTGCTACTAGAATGTGACACTAACGTGCCTTAGTCGAGCGTCGTTTGTAAGATCTAACTGGTGAAGAGATTGTGTTCAAATTATAGTGGTATTATTGCCACTAGTAAACTTAGCTGACGGAGGATAGTCAGCAGCTCAGAATGTAGAGCTGACATCCACACAAGTTCAGTGGTCAGCAGCGCTGCATGTGAAGCTGACACCCACACAAGTTCAGGGGTCAGCATGGGAAGAACGAACACTAACAATGTTAGGTGGGCGTCAGCAAGACTACTGCAAGTACTCTCAAAGGCTCTGAGAAGCTGGATTGAGTGAACAGAGCATAGCATCATCTACCCTTACCTAGTTTTCAAGTTTCACTATGGCACTTCAGAACCTTATTTATATGGAAAACGATTTTTTCTGTTTTATTGGCATGCCGCACTTTCTGATTGTTTTCCAGATCAGACAATTATGATAACCTATGCCAATGCTACTCGAACTCAAATATGAAAGTCTTTATGATGGTTCGTAAAGAAGGACGTTGACAAGGTGGGAATGAACAGTAGTGACCACACTGTAATAGCACCAAATATTTTGGGTATGAAGAACGTTGTTTACGACGGACGTGAATACCATACTGCTAAAAATTTTCCCCTCACTTTCTGCAATTTTTCTTCTTACAAGTATTTGACTTATCACGTTCGGT
Source organism: Trinorchestia longiramus (assembly GCA_006783055.1). Taxonomy (NCBI): domain Eukaryota; kingdom Metazoa; phylum Arthropoda; class Malacostraca; order Amphipoda; family Talitridae; genus Trinorchestia; species Trinorchestia longiramus. Next base: position 34,772 of record VCRD01001057.1, on the reverse strand, counting down.
GTTCAGCAAAATATATGAATCGCCCATGAAACTGATGAAAATCTAAGAGCTTACGATGATGAAGTTCATAAAAACTGATTTTTGAAATAAATCGTAGGTCAATTCGTAATTTATTCGAGTGACGAGTTATGACTGATGACTGCCTCCGTTTTGCCGGCGATCTTTGGTAAATCTTGTTCGCAGAATCAAACCTGCCGTTCATTTCTGTATTGACTTAATGAAGACCTGAGCTGAAAAATTCATATTAATCTACGTTCGGCGACTACAACATAGAAGTGCGGATGCAATGCAAGCGAATATTCTCTTTCAATTCCTCGTCTATTTTCTATCAAGTCATATAAATTACGCTAACTCTTAATACACTTTCCCCGCACGGGAGACACAATCGCAAGCAATGATGGAAAGCGATTTTGATAAACATTCTCACTTAAGTAGGCTGAAGCTTACTGACAACTCGTACTGCGTCGATGCCTATGTGAAACTATGGACCTGAAGTCGGCTTTGAAGGCTACTCTTACTCATCTGGCCGGGGATTAACTTCAATTAGCAGTTGTAACGAAACGAAAAAATCTAAAGAATCACAGCGAGAAAAGGCCTGAGGTTACGAAAAATGCAATACCAGAAACTTACTCTCGAGTGAAGTGATATTACAGAGGTTAATAAATACCTGAAGGATATGAAATCCCAAACATGGCCGTCTAGTAATTACGGTCTTGACTGCAAAGCGGTCTCTGGCGATGCCGCTCACACAAAGACTTTGGTGAACATGGTACAAGCGCTGCTTTACAAGGCGGTAATCTAGAGCGTATAGTCAGCTATATAGAGGACTACAGAGGTAACAGCGAATACCGGACGCCAGAGTTGGCGTTCGGGAGAAGAAGCGTGCATGTAACTGTTGAATTTCTAAGAATACTTTTGTAATTGGCGGGTTCAAGTATATCCCAAAGTCTCAACTATCAAAGACAATGCAGTTTTTTACTAAATGTAGATTAAAAAGAGAATCTGGTACATATGTTGTTACAAATACGAGTTTCTAGCGGCATATTCTCCTGTATTTTAGAGACATAATTCTATAAATCATTGGTACCAAAAAGCCTAAAAAAGCACTACTGGCTGTTCATCAAACGATGCTTTACGTTTAATAAGATCTAGGACACACCACATAGATCTAACCTAAATCCACAGCAAGTGAAAGTCTTGGTAGATCAAATTGTAGCTGACACTTCTGTTTCGTCTGCGAAATGGCTTCAGTACATCACTTCCTCGATGTCCGGCTGAAAATATTTAGGATTATAACAATGAATAGTTGTTTATAAGAAGTAAATATTAATTAACAGTTCTAATAATCGAAAAATTGGAATTAATGTTTGAATTCTAGTACTCTACAGCTTCTTCCTGTTCATATCTCCGTCTTTGACAACACAATGATAAGCAAAAAAGTCTGAGGCCCTGGCGGAACTTGGGGCTCAAAGCTACATAAATGATGGATTTCCAGAAAGAGTTGAGAGCACCTAGCCAGAACACTACAAAGTGAAGGAAGCGAACATCAAGGACACTACCAGATAGATATTCGTATGTTCTAACTATGACACAAGGGGCCCAAGACACCCAGAACATCAAGACCAACACGAAGGACATGGCGTGATCAGGGTTGGCCAAATTGGCCGTTAGGGCCGTGATGAACTCTTTGTCTTGGCCAACCACACACTGCTTGAGACGTCGCATCGTGTAGAAGATGTAAGCGTACGTGTAGATAATGGTGATTAGCGTGGGTCCCAGCACCATGGGGACGAGCGTGAAGCCATAAGCAAGCATGCTGCCCCAGTCCAACCAACACACAAAAGCTTTACTGTCCCAGTGGCTGGATGAGTTGAAACCGAGCAGAGGTGGGCAGCACAACATCATCGAGGTGAGCCAGGTGAACACCACCCAACACTGACATCTGGTCTTCGTTTGGACAGTCTCGTATCTGCGCACGTGCAATAATACATTCAAGTAACTGGGCTTTCATTTACTGTAACTTCTACTGTACGGTAAGATGTTTGAAAAAAGTGTTTATCAAGCATGTGGACAACACACTGTAATACATAAAACAGATTGAGTAAAAATCCTGTACTTTCCTTTGAACCTCAAAAGTTAATATGTCGTATGAACAAAATTAATTTGGAAAACAGTATTGATGAGTAGAGGCTAAAAAAATTGTTTACAGATTCAAACACGTGGTACAAAGACTTTGGGTCACTTCATTAGTTAACCAATGTCTCAGGATGTGAGAAACATTGACCTGCACGATGTTCAAAGAACAAGGCTCACCTCAAAGGTTTCCTAATAGCTAAGTATCTGTCAACACTGATCCACATAAGGGCAAAGAACAAGCCTCACCTCAAAGGTTTCCTAATAGCTAAGTATCTGTCAACACTGATCCACATAAGGTCAAAGAACATAGCTCACCTCAAAGGTTTCCTAATAGCTAAGTATCTGTCAACACTGATCCACATAATGACAAAGAACATGGCTCACCTCAAAGGTTTCCTAATAGCTAAGTATCTGTCAACACTGATCCACATAAGGTCAAAGAACATGGCTCACCTCAAAGGTTTCCTAATAGCTAAGTATCTGTCAACACTGATCCACATAAGGTCAAAGAACATGGCTCACCTCAAAGGTTTCCTAATAGCTAAGTATCTGTCAACACTGATCCACATAAATGTGTAGAGTTGGGTGAACCAAATGGTGATCTCGACGTAGCCTGCGAAGCCACAGACGCCCTTGCCGTAGACCCAGCGCTGTACGAGCGCGGGGTACACACTCAGGGGCACTACGATCACACCGGCCATCAAGTCCGCCACACCCAGGGACATCAGGTAGTACATGATCACGTCCTTAGGGCCTGTGTACAGTTAAAGGTCATAGCAAATGACCTATTGCCTTATTCTATTCTATTCTATTCAATTCTAAATAGTAAGCACCGAGTGCAGATTTTGTCAATATCCGTCAGAGAAATAATAGGCTATTTCACATTCAGGGGTAATTTGTAGGATTTCGGATCAAATCTCAGAATTTCATGGATTTTAAAGATATAAAAGAACAAATCAGAATAGAAAATAAGACACGTAAAAGTGAGGTAATTAGCTGCATTTCATTTTGTTCTAAAATATTTCTGTTTGAATACACGAGTTCTTCAGTCAGTTGTAATGGAAGCTTGATGATCTCTGAGAACGTCACAATTGTACGGGATTTGATACCCGAGGTCGAAATCTTAAAAGAAATGCAAACTTAAACCTCAGTTAATGATATGTATATTTTGCTTATTTTCAAAAGTAACTACGAGACTTTAATTATGATATATAGTTCGGATGAAAAATTGCAATGCTTTTTCTCAAATTGATCATGTTCTTTTTAATAACACTGCCCAGCGAGCATTCTCTAGACGTCAAAAGAAAAATACGATTATGTGTTCAGGGTGACATTTATCATTCATGTACTATCATGCAAAGACCTACCAGAGATATTTTATGCATAATTTTTGCATTTGAAGTCATGAAGTATGTGGAAAATTTACTTGGGTACAAATAAATCTTCACATATCAAGCGACACCCTTGTGCAAAAAATTATACCATACATTTGAGGTCATACATTTCACAAATTTTACCTGGCATAGTGATGAAAGTAGCAAGGACAATGATGTTTGAGATGATGATGGCTACTCCGACGACCAAGATGATTGTAGCTTGCGTCAAGCTCTCGACACCAACTTCCATTCCTCTCATAAACTCCAACTGCCCGCCATCCGATCCCATTTCATAATGACCGTATCCGTGGACAGATGATGTGTAGCCGTTATAGACAATATGTTGTTGACCTCCTCCACCGCCTCCTCTGCCAGCGTCGAACAGAACGTCTTTTCCAGAGGTGTAGGCATCGTAAATGGCGGACTCCGGAAGCGCGTCTGGAGACCCGAAAAGTCGCGAACTGAAGTCGTCGGGATGAAGAGGAGAGTTCGAAACAGCGGCTGTGGTGGCGGCGGTTGAGGCATTGATGAAGGTCGAGAGAACCGAATTGTTCATCAGAGAAACTTCTTAGTCAGTCAGAGAGAAGAAGGGAAGAGAGGTGCAAGTTAGGACCGATTTCCAGTCAGTAACTACTTTGACTTTGTAGTGCGAGTAATATCAAAGAACCCTGTCTTCAACTCTAGAATGAAGAGTACACAAACGGATGGAAGTAGACTACGTAGAAGGAATCATGCTCTTCCTACACTCAATTCTAAAGATCACAATGTCTCCATTGCCATTTTCTTGAGAACATAAGTGAAGGAATTCAACTGATCATTTCCTAATAACGAGTTAAAAGCATTGAAAGTTAAAGAGAAATTCCAAGAACGAGTTCGGAGAGATTTTAAACATACACTGTAGGACACAGAAGAGATAGCTTTAGGCATTTCCGCTCTTGAGACGATTTATAATTATAACTAAGTTCCTGGGGTCATGATTGGCTGGCGTTATCTTGAAGAAGAAGAAAGAATCTCGTCCCTGTGCCACAACTGCCTGTCTTCACCAGAAGAGGAAGATTTTAACGTTGGTTCCTCTAGATCAGCGACAACTACAAAGTCTGCGTTTTTCAGATACAACGCAAATTCACTCTTCGGGCTTCCGCTTGAAATATTCCTACGCTGCAGACCATTACTGATAGAGTCACCGGAATTTGCACTTCGCTGAGCCTGACGGAGACTAGCTGCAGTTTTAAAATGGCCTCCGTTCACCCTCCTATCTGAGCTATCGTTTTCAATGAAGATACTGAAGCTCTTGTTTATTTCACTGCCCTTGCAAAAATGTTTTGATAACTTCCTTAGCTTCAGAATCTCGCTCTGCTTTGTGTAAAAATTTTCCAATAATGTATCAGTATTGTTTGGTCTTCGACTAGAAAAATTTCGCGAAGAAAGCTCTGATAACTGTGAGAAGAAAGAACACGTAACCACTCCCATCACCATCGCGGGCAAATTGAAACCAAAAAACACCAGATGGCTTCTAGAAAAACAATGTCTTACCACATCAAACCACTCACTTGTACTTCGGAATTATTTGATATGCCTGGATAAAAAGTGTTTCAAGCAGCGAAGTTTGGATGCTTGTCTTGTACTTACCTCATCGCTATCATACGCTGAAAGCTTAACGCTACTTAACTCGAAAGCGCTTCTGTGAAGCTTTATGAACGTGGTAAAATCGTTTCATATTTTCGATCAGGTTGAAATTCAGTGGACAGTAGTTTCAAAGATTCCAGGATAATCAGGAGCACCAAAGCACAATCATTTGAAGGCCTTAAATGAAAGGGCTTCATGGCTGTAAATATATTCCTCAGTGACAGCTTGCGGTTATTTGCCCAGTCTTTTCCAGTAATTTATTATTGAATTTTCCTCTGATCATAAACACATTTGCACTTCACATCCACTAGCTGTTTTGTCTGCTGCATGTGTTTTGCTGAAGCTTCGAGCGTCGCAAAGCGTGGGGCCAAGGGCAGATCTGGTCGATGACGAATGTTTTTCACGACGTTTCCGTAAGCTAGCAGCTTCTGAAACAAGGAAGACAGTTGTAATTTTGGTTCTAAGAATGAAAAACTTATTCTACGATGCTTCTCAAGCTATAATGCATCACGCCACGACAAGTTGATGGTCTGGATACGCAGAATATTTCCCACACGAACATTGCCAAATTAATGAAGAAAAAACACCAACGAACAAAGTTTTGAGGCCTCTTTAGAAATAAAAAGTCAATTGAGAAGGTACAGGCTAGAGCGGCCAACAACACTTTCAAGGTGAGCTGAACAGCAACACAGCAATGGGTGCAGTGCAAAGGGTGCATGCTGATTGGGAGTATTAGCATACGTAAAGATAGGCTACTCTTATCAGGTTTGTTCGTTGAGTTGACCCGAGAGACCATCTATCGTTAGTTGATACATACACTAAATGATCATTATGGAACGGGTGTCTAGGAGAAATGTCCAAGGTGTCTAAACATCCACCAATGTTTAATGCGTTTAGTCATTTATTTGAAATTGATGTGTTTAATTCAGTTCTCGTGTGTTTAATTTAATATATTTAACAGGAACATAATAAAAAAATTGAATTGACAAAAATAATCGTATATTTAGAACAAGGGAACATAATAACAATATTAACAGTGAATTGCATAAACTTTCACCTTGATAACTTCCATCAAACTATTCAATCATATTCAACCCTTTCGGTACCATGATGCAAATATCAAAACCTTTTCAACATATTTAACATTAAATTTAAAAAAAGATGCTTTGTGATGTTTTACGGTCACTGCATTGTCCTGATCAAACTGTAGCTTGCACTGCCCTACCGGCGTTTGCAGACACACGTGTTGCTCTGCATCTTAATAGGCGAAAAATGACTGCAGCTACCAGAGATGCCGTCGGTACCGAAAGGGTTGAGCATGTCTGTGCTCAGTTGTTATTCCACTCTTCAATGGCTACATGTTCGAATTCATGAAGTTTTTTGCAGCTCTATGATGCATTCGAACTTTCAAATCTTACCATAAATTTTTAAGGGGATTCTAGTCAAAACTCATCTAAAGTCATGGCAAAGTTGTAATTCTATTTTTCGGGAACCATGCAGTCACAGATTTAGGCGTGTGTGCAGGGTCCTTGTTGTGCTGGAATTTAAACCGCCAAATCAAGATTTTGCGCTTATACCTTGAAGTTTTCATTCAGTGTGTTGATGTAGTCATCAGATTTCATTACTCCTTTGATTGTAAATAAATAACCAGACCCTCTTGAGCTTAAACCCTCCTCAAACATCATGCAAACACTTCCATGTTCAACTGTTGGCACAGCGTTCATGAGGAGAAAAGTCTCACCTTTCTGGCGGCGAATCTTCTTTACATAATTAAATATTTGCGAATGACTCAGGTTTTGTTTCATCGATCCATAGTACTCGTTCTCATAAGCAATTTTTTTCAAGCAAATTTTGGTAAAACTTAAGCATGCCGAAAGATAATGTGGCTTGTGAAGAGGTGTCCGTCATTCCGTGGTGGTCTGTATCCATGTTAGCCATTCTTACTTAAACGTTGAATTGTACGAGTACTTACGCTGGTGCCCTGCTCATGCAAGTCCATGGCGATGTCTTCCAACACAACTTTTGAGTTCACATTAACCTCGGGACATATGTAGTTTGCGTGTAGCTCTTGCTGATGATTTTGACAGTCTTTCACGCCCAGGTAAAGTCCCTGTCGTTCTTAACTATTTGAACTTCTTAGTGACGTATTGTACGGTAGCCCTAGGAATAGTTGAGCATTTTAAGTAGAGTAGTTTATTAACTATTACTAGACTTGTGAGAGTCAATAATCTTTTGCCTCAAATAAACACGGAGCTCTATTGTGTTAAACATCCTGCCGTCAAAGTGAGAATGACAATGATGATGCTTATGTATTGCACCACGTTATGTTCGTTACAGAAATTTCTAGAATATTTTGGTAAATAAATACTCTACAATACTCTTAAAATGATAAATGAATGTGAATTTGATACAATTGCATTTATAGTTACCTCAAAAACTGACTTTTTTACTGTACGAATATATACATTAATTCCTTTTCTGCATGAAGTTCTAAATAAATCAAACCCACCGTTCTGAAAATTAGGTTTTAAATTTCTTCCCATGTGTTTAATATGTACATGATGTTTGTATGCGCAAGCATTAAATTTTAAGAAATGGCTAAAAATATTGAACATTGGTGGGTATACAAAAAATTTCGTCGCTTACTGTACGTATGTGTATGTTTTTTGATAATATTTTGATTTAATCCAACACTAATACTCTGAGATCAGTCGTGAATGAGGGACTTAACCGACCGTGAACGAGGGAATGTGATCGTCTGTGAACGAGGGAATGTGATCATCTGTGAACGAGGGAATGTGACCAGCTGTGAACGAGGGAATGTGACCAGCTGTGAACGAGGGAATGTGACCAGCTGTGAACGAGGGAATGTGATCAGCTGTGAACGAGGGAATGTGACCAGCTGTGAACGAGAGAATGTGATCAGCCGAGAGCGAGTTTATTTGCTGCACTGAAAGTAATCTGAGGCAATCTTATTGTATAGGACGTGACAAAATAAAATTATTTTCCGCAGCACAGCTTTCTTCTTTAAAGGCCAAGCTCAGCAGGTCAGGCGGGCAGGACAAACAAGGTTTTATTGACTGGACGGGACTAGCGACGGCTTCCTAGACTGGATCAGAACTAGCAGCTAGATTCCTAGTGTTTTTTAGGACTAGCAGTCAGATTTTTAGCCTATGTATACTGGAATTAGCAGCGAGTTTCCTAGCCTATTCCGGAACTAGCAGCCAGCTTCCTAGTCTACATATACCGGAACTAGCAGCTAGCTTTCTAGAGTATATCAAGGGTAACAGACGTATTTTTCAAGTTTATACACTGCGATAGCTTATGTATGTACTGTACGTACAAAAGTAGCCGTACTCGTACAGTGAGGCACTCAAGCTGAATTCCTGCTGAGCCAATAGTTGTCACAGTCTCCAGCGATGTGACGCCCAGCACGCTGCAACATCGAGGTAAAATAGAATAGAATATGGCAACAGAAACGGGCCGTTTGATCCATTCTTGGGCTGCTATCCAGATGTAAAGTTAAGGCATGAACCATGCACATGTACCCAAATCCCGCGCAGGCACTTCAGTCACCCACATGCACAGTAATCATACACAGGTTCCACGAATTAACAAGGATATAGAATCAGTACTTTGTAACAGTGAGGATCCTTTATCCAATATATGTCGAGACGCCTTATGAATGTGTTTACAGTGCCAGTAGAAGCGATATTTTAGGGCAGCTGATTCCAGATTCCGGCAATTTTACCTAAAAAGAAGGTTAGAGCCTGGGATGCCTTGGAACTCATTATGATTAGTTTATGGCCGTTATTTCTGGTACACACGTTATCCGGTCTGTCGGAAAGCTCTTTTAGGGTTGCATCGTTAAAGCTGTTGAGATATTTATAGGTCTCGATGAGTTGTCCTCACAGTCTTCTTTGTTCTAGGGACACGAGTTTGAGTTAGTAAAGGGGCCTTTCATAGCTGAGATTGTGGAGTTTGAGAATCATTTTTACTGTTTTAAGCTGAATTTTCTTCCTTTCGGTAATGTTGTTTACTAGGGAATATCAGCTGGATGTGACATTCAGCATCAGGTTGGTAAAAGGTGGTCAGATTCGTTTTACCAATACATGTATAGGACTGAACGTATTTAATTTTGATCCATGTAATGTTTTTTACTTCGTCATACGATATAATAAGCATCATAATCGTGTTAACGCTTGCAAAAAATATCCCTTCGTTTTAATTAAAATATAACTTCGTATGTTGTAGAAAACTGTGAAAGACTTTCCAATTAACTTTCCTCCACTCTGCAGCTGAGCCACATCCTCCTGCTGCCTAGACTATTCATGCAAACTTTTCTCCCTTAAAATAACTGAGAAGTTTTCTTGCCTGCAGCACCGGCCGAGATTTGAGCTGACGCTTCCATCGGTATCATTCCAGACACGTTCGTCTTCTACGTCTCCTTCCAAACGAAAACTTTCCCTCAAAGTGCTTCAAATTAATTGGGGCAAATAAAGCTCTAGAAACTGAAAATTTTCCATAAAGCTCGGGTTGCAGGACGATGAAAAGCAGGAGCAGAATTTTGTGTGAGCAATTCACGCATTTGGCCAGGTATCCCGCGGGCTGCTCCTGATGACGTCATTTGAGCCCTGGAAATTGCATAAAAGTCTTCGACTTTTTTTGTATCGCGCGATAAGGCTTTACGAGGTAGTTTATTGATCGTTATGCCTTGACTGCCGGGGACACGCATGCGAGCACCACAAGTTAACGTTTAACGATAACACTCTTTTTGAAAACGACAGGCCGCGTCCCTCGGTCACCTTGTGCACAGAAATTACAAAGCAAACTTACTGAAGATTTTGGAACGTTTGTCAACACCACAAAAGTCGACAGACACGCCAATATGAACCGATAATAATTGCTGCAAGGATGATATGAATCTTTCTATGCAAAAGGTTGAAGCAAAATAAAAATGGTCGTAATTTTAGATCAGAAAGTCAGGGTTAATTGTCATTTGTTACGCACGAGGAGCAAAAGATATGGAACAGAGGAAGGTAATCAGCTTCTGGGCTGACCAGATTGCTAAACTTTCATGCTGGACAAACATGCAGATCTAGCGTGCGAATGTATTCATGCTGATTAAAGCCATATATTCTGACGTAGAACTTTCTTTTAAACACTTTTTGAAAACATTTAAGAGAATTCCAAAACCATAATTTAAATAAAAATCGCTGAAGATATAGGTTATTTTTAGTTCAACGAACCCCATAGGTATCCGATTTTCGCATCGATTTTATCTAATTGATGTCATTAAACTTGAAAACTTACTATAAACCTTGATAAAAAATTCATCCTGAGTGCCACCGTACAGTTATTGCATTTGCAACGTGCATTTACTGTTGATATTGTAGAAATATTCTATTCAATGTTTGCACTTTCATTTTTAGAGAGGAAACGTTTTACCTTTTGGGTGAGAGCAGCGGCATTGGACAACTGGATAGAAAGATAGTTTTCATCAACTAACTGAATATTCAGTCAGTTTAATTCCACTTATGTCCTTTAACACATTCATTGCGGTTGCCTAGCCGGTGCAAACCATTACTTTGTACATGCAGTCACTAGAAAGCTTTGAAAAAATTACAGAATCTGAGTGACCCACCGGTGGGTCACACCGCAATGAATGTGTTAAATCTCGTCGCTTTGTTATTACCAGAACAGAAAATTGAAAACCACTGGCCAAACTCAGGTATTGCTAGGGTAACTTTGTTTTGATGTTTTTTAATGCAGTTTGTGCGAGATTGAGCGAGTTTTATATTAAACTTTAATGTGTAATTAAAGTAGCTATTTTGCGCTATTTAATGCTGTTTTCGAAGCAAAATTAGGCTACCGTGAACTATATGTTAAAATGACGCACAGTTAGTAGAACACAAGAGAATAAAGCAATAGAAACGAGCCATTTAATTAAGTGAATCCACTTCCGATTAAAATGTATTAGCAATTGAAATTTAACTGTAAAAGAAGCAATAGATTGGATTTTACTTACAAAGGAACTATGCGCATACTTTGACTAAGGAATGCGTTGTTTAAAAATATATTTCAGCAGAGAACTGGAAAATTCTTATTCCAGGAAGTTTTAACAATGTTTATTACATTCAGAAATTAAGTGAACCTGATGACACATAAACAACAGACACAGGTGGAGCAAAAACATCTTCACAAAAAATATTGACATGCATCGGCGCTCTCAGTAGAACAGGGAAGGTCGGCACCCAATTTCCAGGTGTAAAAAAATCCTGTAGTCTGGATCGAAACATTACATGGACGTGAGAAGGGTTTTTATGACAGGCCAGGACTAAAGGAAGCTCTTTAGAACTCCCCTCGTTGGGAGGTGAACGTGTAAAGCGAAAATTTAATCAACGTATAGGAACGAACTTTACCGGATGTTCTCTTGCATGAAGATCTACGCAAAACTGGCGCATCTTTAAGTTCAGACTAGAGACTTCCTGTGACAGTAACTAGGTTTAAAATTTAATTAAGCTTAAATTCACGGGCAAAAACATGGCTAGTCACAACCATCTCCATACAAAGAAATTACAGAGCTTTATGATGAATCAGAAGCAATTGTTTTCACAATTTAGTCAACGTGCGCATGAAACGTTTTATTATTATCAAGTTTTATGACAAATTAGACGTTATTGTTTTCACAATTTAGTCAACGTGCGCATGCAACGTTCTATCATTATCAAGTTTTATGATCAATTAAACGTCATTGTTTTCATAATTTAGTAAACGTGTGCATGGAACAAGCTACCAATAACAAAACGCACCATGTTCTGGCAGAACACTAGAATAGAATAGAATAGAATGAGGCTATAAGAACGAACCTTCTGGCCCATTCTTGGGTCGGATAATTACTTCGGTAATTATTCGGTTGTTTACCCAAGTCCCATGCCGTACTTCTAGCCGCGTCAACCATGGCAGCGGGATTCGAACCCGGGTCTTTCCGCTCGTAAGCAGATTCGCTCTCCAGTCGACCAAGCTGGTGAAATTACTAATTTACTAGTAATTTACTAATTACTAATTTACTAATTACTATTGTCAAAGTTGATGCATCCACGCTAGTTCCATTGTCTCTGTGTAATTGATGTTAATTTTGAATATTTTTTGGCTGCCTATTTGAATCAGAGAACTTTTATTAATGAATTTTTTGTTGTTAGAGGTTGTATTACGAGAGAAATGTATCAAGCGTTAGTGCAATATACATAGAAGAATATCACGCAATACCGCCACAGATGAATACACTTGGAACACGTATGCAACATAGCGTCGTTGGACAGAGGAGTGTCTCGAATTAAATCTGTATTTTGTCTTAAAATTTATAATAAATCTGGTATAAAACTAATTCTCAATTTAAATATAAAATGTGTGAAATAATTGTCCAAATAATAGTCAATTGGAAGAGAATCATCAGAAGAGATGAAATATTCACTAACCGCCTTAGTCCAGAGAGTAAAACACAGAATGAGTGGTAAGAAGGAATTAGATTCTATCCCAAGAAAATTTTTTTAATATTCAGTATTTGTAGGAAACAGAATGCTACACGCACTTTCCTCTTGATATCCACACAACATATGAGGAAATCAAGCCAGGTCGTCGATACGATGAGTGCCAAGTCACACCGAATACCCAGCGTTGCCTATTTCTTAGCCACCACTCTCGATGTCTCCGGATTGTCTAGTTCTTTTGATAATCTCAGCCTATGCTCTCACAGTATCAGGAAGTTAACTTACGCTACATATGAGGCCCAAGAATAGTGTAGGGTAAGTTCAAAATCGTAATGTCCGTACTTCTTGTTCATTGTTCGCGTTAGCAGCAACTGATGTACAGATATAGAGTCCCGTACACCCATCAGACGCGCGTCTGGATTGGAGACTACAGATAATAACTGCAAGAGCTATCACTCAGCAGTGCAAGTGTGTTACAATTCCTATCTTGCCATATGAGAACATAATATCAGTTTCCTTTTTAAACTTTCTACAGTATTCTCTTTTGTTTCATTTAGGCACCATCGAACCTCACAACACTGAGAGTGAAGTCAAAACGCCATCTCACTGGCTGACCCATCTAGATACTATAATCTTCATCAAAAACCTAAACTAGTCTCACCAGTAGATTCCCTCTACATCTGATGTAGAACGCCTCTTTCAACCTCTATGTTTTATTTTGTTAATTGTCTTAAGGCATTAGGCACGCCATAGACTTTCGTAACACTATTTTTTGTAATTATTTTTTCAAGTATTTAATAGGAATATAAACTTTCAAGACTGTCATTTACCCATGATAGTATAAGCGGTGATGATCTCTTATAGGAATGGCTTTAAGAGTTCAGTTACTTTGCGTTGAATCTCCAAATGTTTAAGAGAACAATAAATATCAGGTTGGTGCAAAAGTTTTTGCCAATTTGTAAGCTCAATTTGAGAATGAAAAAAATTATTATTTTTGATTAATTTATTCATAACAATAACATCCTTGGGTTTCTATGACCTGATTCATCTGTCAACGATTTTATATATGCCTCGTTTGTAAAATTCTTTAGGTTTTGATTCGAAATATGAATCTAACTCATTTTTAATCTCTTCCCGTGATGTCAAACTAAGGCCATTTAAATGGTTCTGTAATCTTCGAAATAAGTGATAATCAGAAGGGGCGAGGTCGGGAGAATATGCTGGATGGGGGAAAACCTCCCAATCAAGTTGCAATTATAGCAAAGATTCACAACAAGAAACACGTTGGCACAGGTTCTCAGGAGACAGTTCGTGCGGAACTCATTTTCCGAATACTGAAACCTTTCCCATTTGTTTCAGTTGACGTACCACGGTTGCGTGGGTTACATCAAATTGGTTAGCCAGTTCCCTCGAGGTTACTGTCGAATTTTCAGTAACAGCGGCTTCCAACAACTCCAAATCAAACTTTTTTGGGCGACTGCCTCTAACCTCGTCTTTCAAGTTGAAATTTCCTTTACGAAAACAGGAAAACCACCATCTGCAAGTCTTCACACCATCTGCAAGTCAGCCTTATTTCCATATGCACCTTGAACGTTTTGTGCTGCAGCACTTGCACTGAAACCTCTATGAAACTCCTAGAGTAAAGCATGTGTGACATGTTCTGTAGTTGGGTTGAACATAGGTGCAAATAAGGCAGCAAAATATGAATGATTCCTTGATAGTCAGATAGAAAGAGGTTTAAATTACTCGTGATGTTATAAATCAGCAATAGAAATAGACATAATATAAATTCAGATACTTTTGAATTCTTCTCTTCAAAATCAGTAACAACTTTTGCACCGACCTGATACAAGGAGTGAAGCCCTTACAAATGGATTAACGGCAGAAGAGACAATGAACAGAGCTCGGTTGTTTAACGCTTAGGATTAAACTTTCAACTCGACGTAAAAAAGGATTCTCAATTTACATCTGGGCTACTTTGTGATTTGCGTGGTTCCATGAGGGTGTTCCATAAACCTCGAGTCTATCTTTTTAAATCGAGGTATCCTTTCATGAGCGCTGACTGAAAGAACTGCATTGACATCGTACTATACATTCACTACAATTATTAATGTGAAGTACACCAGGAATGGAAATTAAATGTTTTAGTATTAAATAGAAAAATACAAAGTCATTTACCAAACACAAGAAAATATGCAAGTAACATCTGATCATTTATTCCTTCACAATCATCACCTGCTACACGGTGAGACAACAAAACTTCCTTTTTTCAAAGTGCTTTGCTTTGAAAAAAAGAAAGTTATGTTGCCGTACCCTGTATGATCCCGGATTTCAATTGTAATCAGTTTGCTTATCCTCGTGTAAACGTCAGTATAGGTTGAAACAAAAAGGATTTTCGTAGAACAAAATACTATTGTAGTAGACAGCTATAATGCTGTAATTTGTAAAGTTTACTAATGAAACTTAATGTATACTTTTTTAAGATTATAAAAGTGGCTCATTATGGCGAGAAGTTTCGAGGACAATGCACCTTTGTGCTTTCTTGGAGAAAACAGAACAAAAACAAAAGTATTAGGAATTTTTTGTCTATGTATACGCCCTAGGCTATTTAATAATACATTACTTAGTTATCTCAGCAGGCACTTCTTGCAGTAAACTGGAGTTAGTACTAAAAAAAAGCGCTAAATTCTCGTTTAAAAAATTGCTCCCTACCTCTACTTCCTTTTTTAATGGTTTCATTTCTTGCTTCTTAAATACCAAGACTGGGACGAAATCACCTGTCTAATTCCAAAGAAAGTGTAGAAAGCAATACAGGATGCTTTTTTATTGCCTTTAACTGAGAAGTCGAGCATCTGTTTCGAACTTCCACAGGCAGGAGACAGCTCTTGAGTTGCTTCCAAAAGCACGACATTAGTTTTCTTGCAGCCCGTAAAACAGACCCATTAAATTAAAAGTTTTCTTTACCAGGTCTAACTCAACGAGTTTTAACAAATGTTCCCTTCGTCAAGTAGCGGAATTTTGAAGAAGTTCTTAATTGGGTAATTTGGAATCTTTGATCAGGTATATATTACACCAGGATTTATTTCATCGAACAATAGCAGAATTATCGTAGCTCTGAACACGAGTGCTTGTTTAAAATACAAACTATGGGCTTGGCTTTCAAGCCAGAAAATTTAAACCTTATACCAAACTTGAGTCCTGAAAGATACGTTTAGAGCAGTGGTTCCCAAACTTTTTGTGATCAAGTACCACTTGGAGGTTCCGTACAGTCGCCGCGTACCACCTGGTTCGTCAGCCACATTTCTTGTCTATAAAATGCAACGAATACTACATATTAGCTGCTAATATGTAGTATTAGTTGCATTTTATCTTGCTAAATGCGCTAATAATTAGCGCATTAAGTAAGTGTACTGTTTGAATTTAACGGTGGGCTGCTAGAACAAGGTGGGTGGTGTATGGCAACAGTTGCAAATCGTGGCCAGATTATCCTGAGTTAGGCAGTAAACATTTTTTTGAAGTAAAAAATAACAAAATAAAAATTGTTCATGGCCCCGAAAGTGTTCGCGTACCACCTGGAAGACCCTTATGTACCACTAGTGGTACGCGTACCACAGTTTGGGAACCACTGGTTTAGAGGTTCAGTGGATTCGAAAACTTATGTTGGTCAGACGAGGACGAAGGTTTGTAGGTAAATTGTTCGACAAAAGAGTTCTAATTGCAGTTTGGTCGTCTAAAAGCACAGCTCCAAAAATCGCTTTGAACTCCATAATTCTACTTCGCTTAAGTGCTCTGACAGCCTGATGGTAATGACTTCCATTAAACAGTGTCCGTGTTATCAGTTTCCGTTAACAACATATTAACTTCAGTTTACGAAACAGCTTAGCGTCCTCATAACCCTGAAGAGAAGGAAAAATTATTCATGAATCTAGTGCTAAATTTATTCACAATTTACGCAGTGTACTCAATGTTACAGTAAAACAGGTTTCAAAATGACTCCTAATTTCAACAAAAAATCACAGGTGAAATATGGATTCACCACCATAATCCAAAGAGTAAAAGGCACATAATGAATCGAAACGTGCAATTCCCAATTTGCGATGGAATCGGATTTTATTCCACGAAGATTTTCATTACTCAGTATCTGTAGCAAACAGAAGAAGCCACTTGTTTAGTCTCATCAGCTTTGCTCCTGATCGCCACGCGGCAGATAAACGAATGAGGTCACCTGAACTCATCACTACAATAACATGGTCCTGCACCGTGATGTACAGGGTGCAGCAACATAACTTCCTTTTTTTACCTTGCTCTGCTTTGAAAGAAGGAAGTTCTGTTGCCGCAGCCTGTACATGACACAGCGCAGGTTTTGTGGCAGTGGATTGCGGACTCGGAGCTTTAGATGAAGAATCTTCCATGAAAGAGGAACTTCAATGAAGTGTTTCCTCACTGACTCAAATTTATGAGATTTTGAGTGGGAAATGTTTATATTTGTTTATAAGACAAGCCTTAAAATAATATTCAGCTGACTTTGGTTTTGTGTGCCGGGTTTTGATATAGATTGAATGTATGGTTAAAACTTATTTTAACTATTACTATGAATAAATTTCGAGGTGAAATTTCCCCCATATCTACTCCTATAAACGCCATTTAAGTGTTCCACTATACTGAGGTTTTCAAGTTGCCACTTTGTTTACCACCTTCCCGTTCTAAACTAAGTTGGAAGACGTCGATGACATGTATGTCGGAAATATGGTGATAGTCATCATGGAATGCGTCACATCTATATCATGAATATGCTGTCCAATGACTCACATCTACATATATAGCGTTAGCGTTGTTACATCTATATCGGAAATACGATGATAGTTCCGTCTGCAATATTCTAAAATTTGTGTTCGGGCCTTTTCACGAACACCTAGGATGCTTGTTGTGTTAGAGACATAAAACTGTGTTCTAGCCTAATCATAGTTTAGATCTTTTACTCCTAACTCACACTGCAACTCATTATTAACAAACAACAATGCTGGGTAAGATGAAGTACAAACCTCGTCTCTGTTTGCGCCGCCTGATATCTTTTGTCTATGTAGATCTAGGCTGTCTTTCATTGCTGAGAGGAGACAAGCTGGAGGCAGAGTGAGGCATTTTAGAGAAGAGTGAGGCAAGCTGGAGGTAGAGTGAGAAATTTTAAAGAAGAGTGAGGCGAGTTGGAGGTAGAGTGGGGCATTTTAGAGAAGAATGAGTCGAGCTGGAGGCAGAGTGAGGCATTTTAGAGAAGAATGAGTCGAGCTGGAGGCAGAGTGAGGCATTTTAGAGAAGAGTGAGGTATGCCAGAGTAGAGTAGCAAATGAAAATGAATCATAAAATTCAATAGGGTTTGACCTTTGAAATGTCTGTCCTGGAAGGAATGCTGTGTGTGAGTTTGAAGTTGTTTTCGTGAATCTGAAAGAATTTTTACTCCATTTGCATAAGGTTTTCGCATACTCACGGTCACCATTCGACAAACCTGCTTTATGTTTTTCATGGATCACATGTAGATAACTTAAATGAACGAATTACAGACACGTATGTGATGAAAGATAGATATCACAGCTACCTTTTCAGTAAAAAGAAATACCTTGGATATTGACCCTTGTTCACTAGCTTTTTTCGTTATTTTTTGTACATCGTAGCTCGTCTTTCGGATAAACTTTTACTCTAGGAAGAAATGCTTCACATTCGAGGCCCGACTGTCTTATAGCACCAAAACAATAGAACCACCGCCTTTGTTGAAGAGTAAGCAACGTACATACACTGTGACCATATGTACAGGAAGCGGTAACATAACTTCCTTTTTTCAAAGCAAAGCGCTTTGAAAAGAGTTCCATTTGTACATGGTATGCATAGAAGAAGTAGCTTACCCTGGTAATCTCATTCTTTTAAAGGTCCTAGTTAACAGATTCATCGTGAGGTTATGACCAAAACCAGTTGTTAATAGGATATTTTGAAATTATGTGATATATTCCTAGTAATTATAGTAAATGTCCTGATATGTTATTCTCACACTGTCTCATTGTCTCGTATAATCGATGACATTGAAGAAAAGCTAGTTTTGAGGTAGTAATGATGCACAGCATGGTAATTTCCTAGTGGTCGGGGATGCACTTAACCGACTAATTTCATTCGTATATTAAGCGAAGTACCAGTCGTGCTTCAGTATTTTACAGCAGAATAAAAATATTTACGCCTCATTTTATGCTAAACGCTTGGGAATCTTAGCAACGATTAAGAGCGTTGTGCGAAAATATAAAGTTATGAATTTCGAAATCAAAACTGAACTAGTAGCTGGTTTCCATTACCACAATCGCAGAATCTGAAATCAGCAGAAAGCGATACGCGTGTTCCACGATTACTAACTCCTAGCTGACACATTTATAAACACGACACAATCTGTCAAAACGATGACGAATTTATAAATACGACAGAATCTATCGAAACGAATTCTAATAAACTAATTTTAATTTAACTCTAATTTCTAATTTAATGTAATGACCCAAGACGGCTACATCTCCGGTACATAGGATCGTCGCGAGAAAACCTGGGCCAACAAACTCCGCTGGCTATTCTGCTCAAGGCCTATTTGTGCAACATCTGATACTTGATGGGACGGCAAACTTATCGCAATGCCAATCTAGTCGAAGCTGCCACACTATTTTAACATCACTGGACAACCAAGATACGGACTCATCTTTACGACGTACTGGATGTCCTAGAATCCTTTTCCGACATCCAATCTGCTTTTATGTTAACCCATAAACATACGACGTACAGCTTAGAGTTTGTAAACAAATATTAACCAAGAGGACATGGGTAACTTTTCATTCATGTGTTTCCAAATATGAGTTACCCTCAAGATGATGTTGGTATAAAACACATGGAAACAGAAGAGAAATATCAGGTCAGGGTTAATTCAAAGCCAACGTATGGATGCATCTTGGTGTATGTTAGGTTGCTCTGGTAGGTGTGAGAGTTTTGTGTTTTCTTACGGTCACGCCAGCGCTTAAATTATATTCAGCTCCGTGTTGTTCTCTGGAACGACTTAGACTCATGCAACTATAGATGTAAAATCGTGTCTCTGATACAACTGCTGATAACTGCGAAGGTAAAACCACAAATTTAATAATAATACAACAGTTGATGAAAAATTATCTCCCGATGCAACAACAGAAGTGTATCATCTCTGTGATACAAGTATGGATGGAAATTATCTTTTTGATGCAATTGTTTTCACTACATTTCAAAAATGGTATTTGCAAGTTATTGAAGATCTGCACATGGGATTGATAGCATACGTACAGGACTGAATTAGTTTACATAGCCATACGGTGAAAATACGGCCATGTACAAAAAATAACAGAGTTTATACCATTGCTTTATACCTCGAATTATACTGGGTTATACGCCTAATATCATGTTAGAAAAATGCTTTATATCCTAAATTTTTTAATGCTTGCTGAATAACCAATAAAAATCTCTGCCACTGTAAACTTGTGTATTCATGTTCATGTTCACAGGAATGAATCTGCTTACACGTCACATCATCATGATCTAAGCCAAGTGTTTAGAGAGCTTAGGAGTATTCAAAAAATGATATTTTCATAAACGTTTTTTTAAATTCAAATGATATACGCATGAATATATTTTGAATATACTGCGGGATTTTTTCCTTTACTAATATTTTCTACTTCTTTCTACTTCGGTGTTCAAGTAAAACGAACCGTTTTTCGTTTTTCTATTAATTTAAGATTTCCCATTATTCCCTGCATTTTGTTAGGCTTTGTGGTCAATAATTATGGATGAGACATTTGTGTTTCTGCTCCATTTCGCTATCATTTTTTAAGAAAATGTCAATAATTCCATCTGAAGCAGATTTAGATTAGAAACTGATCGAAGAACTTTGTGGCTTTTCTTCTCTTTCGTTATACATTTTTCTAACTTGTGATTAATTCACATAACTTGGTCACTCAATCACCAAAAAGCTAACGCAAAACCTGAACAACAAGAAATAAACATAATTTTGGTACACCACATCTACGATTTTACGACTCGGTGTTGTCGGCGACGTTGCTGTACTGCCCAGAGCAAGTCGTAAAGTTCACCTGCTCGCCCACTCATCTCTCCCCCTCCCCCCCGAGCACCTGACTACAGAGTTCAGTCCTAGGAGGATTGGCCGCTATCGCGTGACGGCCGTTGTGTGCTGCAGGGTGCCCGAGTTCGTGCAATAACTTCCTATCTTCAGCCGTACTCATTCTTTCGTGTCCGACTGATAAATTCCTTCCACGGCGAGACCCCCATCGTCCCAGCCTTTCATTTTCACTACGAGGTGCATGCAAGTTATAAAACCTCCGATGTTTTTCTCTTCAGGACTGGAAACGGATAAAAACAGGCGGTTTGTTTTAAAATACGCGAGCACTCGTGAATACGTGACAGAGATGAGAGTACTGTACGATTCCTACCTAATTAGGTGCAACTTATTTGAAAATAGGCAAGATGTCGACGATGTGTCATCATTCAGTTTCAAATGATGATCACATATCGTCCGATGAATATTTCTGTATACACACATGCTGTTTACGGCATCTGTGTTATGGAACGCGTTAAAATATTCACGTCATTTTGCGTTCAGGATTTGCATTCAGGATACTAAAGAATAAACGAAGCACAGGTGAGATAGCGAAAACCGAGAAAAGAACCAGTTCCCGTTGCCTTGTCCAAGATTAACATAGGAAGCGCAATGCGGCGCATGCCGTGTGTTAAAGCACGACATTCCCGCAGGCTGAGGTAAACATAGCAACTTAGGCAAGTACGAAAAATACTCTATTTTAATGGGAACACGCAGGGGTTGTGCACGCGTGCGTGTGCTGGCCAAGGCACTGAAGTTAACATGAAAAGTGTAAGTATAACGACAGAAAACATACAATTGTACGTTGTTCAACTAAAGAAAACAAAAAATTGAGCGATGGAGCCCAGAGAAGCGAAAAAACTGTAAGAAGAAATTATTTTTTTGCAGGTTCTCTTGAATCGTTACAAAGGAGTTAAATAAATAGAACACTTATAAACATTTCCATCATGAAATCAAGAGAAAAATTAAGCAAATTTGACCGCAACACAGAGGGAGCTGCTCGCATGTAATTTTCAGAGCTGAAATTGCTGCGTCACCAGGCTAGTGCGTGATCCATTCCTGGCCAAGCACAATGTTATTATTACGAAGCACGAAGGTCACGAGCTGGACATTACGTGTGGACCCCAGCAGCTTCTGCAGAATTCCTTCTGCATTGTTTAAATCTAGGAGGAATAGGGTTTTCTGGTGAACATAAAATAGTTTGTCTGCTTTCTCATGCTAGGCGTACGTGAATGTTATTCTCTTGTTCAAGTGAACGTGAGTTTGATACGAAATTAATATTATTATTCGGGTTTTCCATGGATCATGATTACCTTGCATTTTTGACGAAGTCTTCAACTATAATAGTAAACGACTGTTCTTTCATGGTATACCTACCGTACTTGGGATTTTACTTTATATTTGTAAAATAGCAGGGACTGAATTCCTGGAAAGAAACTCCTGCTTGTAAATCATCGATAAAGAGAGAATAAAATGGATAGCTTAAAACTGCAGTGAAAGTCTATTGAAAGCTTAGTGACTAATAGATCGACGGTAAAATATTCTTACAAGTACAGTAAGTTTGATAGCCATGAAACCCAGAAACTGTAATCTTACATGATTATTCAATACATAGATCTACAGTAACAGTAATCCTACACGATTGTTTGATAAACAAACGAATTACAGTAACAGTTAAATTGCATATAAGTATGATGGCCATTAGACATACAGTAACAGTAATCTTACATCTAAGTTTTGTTTTCTCTGGCGCATCTTTTGCCGTTGCGCTCATCTATTGAACATCTCAATATGTATAGTTACTTACCTCTTCATTTTCATTGTTATTTCATCTCGCCTACCTAAATTACGTAGCTATAGCTACTCAGATAATTCCGAGCTTGCACATCCACAGCAAAGGCGTGCGGAAAATGTATGATGGTAGGAAAACCAACCGTACTTTTCCTCCCTCGTAGCTGGAATATTAGCAATATCCTGATAATGCTTAGATCTCAGCAAACCCTTCCAGTATTCTGTTTCTTGTGTCTAATTGTGTAGTTTTTGTGTCTAGTTTTATAGTTCTCGTGCCAAATTTATACCTCGGTCTATAGTTTTGTAGTTCTCGTGTTGTCGAGTGTTGTAGTTTTTGGGTCTAGTTTTGTAGTTTTTGGGTCTAGTTTTGTAGTTTTTGGGTCTAGTTTTGTAGTTCTCGTGTCGAGTTTTGTAGTTTTTGGGTTTAGTTTTATAGATTTTGGGTTTAGTTTTGTAGTTTTTGGGTCTAATTTTTTCACCACGATCAGCTCTCTGCTTAGACTCCAGAATTCAGCATCAAGTTTAATTTTTTTTAATAAGATAAATGATGGCCTCGATGATCATAATCACTCCTTTTGCGGATAAAAGGCATCGAGTTACCTAAGCTATTTTTGCCTGCATTATGGGTAGCGAATTAATGTCTTCAAGTACAAGAAATTTAGGTTTCCCAGGAATTTGCCTGAAAATTCTACTAATATTTCTTGTCCTTTCAGCTTGTTTTAAACGAGAGCAAAATAGAGGTGGATGTATAAAAGTAGACGACACATTGTATGACAAGCGACTCCGATGAGTTGGAAACACTCGTAACCATGAAAATAGCAAAAAGTGACAGAGTATTGCCGCTTTATGAGGAAAAATTAACTTTTTGATGAGTAGAAGACGCGAAGATTATTTGAGGTCCCTCAATCACGACAAAACAAACATGGAGAAGGATGAATAACGTTACAGCGTAAAGTGCGGTTGGGAATTAAAAATTGACCTAATATATTTATTTTTGTCGCTTAATCCTCAAAGGATTTTAAGATTGATATGGAAAAGAAGAGAACAGAGTTATGTCATACACGAAGAGTTTGAGAGGTAAGATAATATTTCCCTTTTAAAACTCTTTAATTTTTTCGAATTGTTAATATACGTAATTTTGCCTAGCAAATTATTCATAATTAAAAAAATTAAACTGTAGAGACAAAAAAGTTGTTTCCAAAGAATGGTAGTTTGACTGGGTTAATATTTTTGAAAAGGGGATATGTAAGGGAATAATACGGGGAATAAATAATAAAAGCGAATAATACTTTGATATACATATGCGTATAGTAAGCTTATGATACCTTAACACGTTTGTTGCGATTGCCTAGCTGGTGCAAATCTTTACTTTGTACATACAGTCACTAGAAAGCTTTGACAAAATTACAGAACCTAACCTGAGTGACCCACCGGTGGGTCGCATCGCAACAAACGTGTTAAGATACAGTACTACTCGGGAATGCATTATCATGTTACTTACCCACGAGAATAGGAATAACTTCCCCTGTAATGCAGGTAGGTGAAGACACAATGTAGGTATGAGGTTAAAAGTACAATATCGTCGCCATGTGGAGTGGAATTAAAATTTTTCAGCACACGGAGTCGTTCATTATTGTCCTCGTGTTGTAAATATTCTAGAAAATTTGCCGCTTATGCAAGAGTATGAAATCCTTAGAATGCTTTTACAGTATTGACATGAAAGCGTACCGATCTGTGCATCCACTACTTTATGACAAACAACTGTTTTAGATCTTAGGCAGTGTATGTATATCTAGACTTTGGCAACCTTGAATATTTTTAAAACTTTTTTCGAGCTCATAAATTTGTATCCTACAATATATTTCGTACAGCTGCGAAATGTTTTCAGAAATTAATCTGTAAATAAAAGTTGCTTAACACGTTAACCGCCACATGTACCACCGGTGGTACATTTGAGGATTTCACTTACGGCCACATGTACCACCGGTGGTACATTTGAGGATTTCACTTACCGCCGCATGACCACCGGTGGTACATTTCCAAATTTTTAATAATTATTTTCAAAAATTATTTTAAAATATTTACGGAAGGTTAAATGATAAAGTCGTAAAATGGTAAAGTCGTGGCGGTAGTGACAAATCTGTGATATCAGGCATGGCGGTTAACGTGTTAAGTGATTGAGTGCGTAGAAATACATTCGAAGGTCTAAAATCTGGAAGTGAACATTGTCAGAATAAAAACAAAATATTAGAGCGTAAGGATGATAAAAATAATTGTGTTTTTTTATTGTCCAGAGGGAATTGAGCTTGGACCAAATAATTCACGATTTCGTTTTGAAATAAATATTCGTTCCGTTTAAGGAAGCTTGTTTAAATAATTTACTTATAGTGTGTTTTGTATAAAATCTATTTTGACGACAGCGCATTCTAATTTTGTAAAACTCATCCGTTAGTCAGTCGAATCTTCTTTAAAAAACACTCATATTCATCTCATCTACAATTTAACCCGGCTATTTTTTTTAACTAATAGTTTTTTTAACTAATCCTATGTTCTCTGGAAAGGTCATTCCCAAGCCTCGAGAGCTCACCGTCATGCAAAATAAAAATTATTTTCCGCCTAAATAAAAAGTTTTTCTGAATTCCTGAACAAAAATTCTCATTACCGGCAGAGAACAAGGCTTAGTGCTCCAGGTTATGCGTTTTATTCTTCTTTTACTTTGTTTGCCAGGGGCTTGAGCTAAAGTCGGCTCTACCTTTTGACGTCATACTAAAGCTGCCCTGCCATTGGACAAAGTTTCGTAGAAATGAAAGTGGCCTTCCATTGGTTGTGGCGTGTCTTACGTCACACTAAAGCTGCACTGCCATTGGACGAAGTTCTGTGCATTCGAAGATTTGCTCAGGTTTTAAGATTTACTCACTGATTTCATGCTAGAAATTCTGGATGAACGTCAGAATGCAAAAACTCTTTCCTTAGTAAGTTTCCAGAACACGGAGCGTCACTTACCTTCACAAGATTCATCGGTTCATAAATTGCACAACTCAAGGCAGATCGGTCGGTCTTTTTCTCTAGACCTAAAAATGATTTATTACATCAATCTCTGCGATATTGAGGTCGATATCTATCTACAGACCAGCCCGCCAAAGGCGGCACTTGGATCACCTCCAAGTTAGACAGATGGTTTTCTTGGGAACTATAGATTCTGCGAGGTGGATGCTCTCCATTAAACAAGGCTAGCAACATCGCATCAAGTTTCTTCATGATGTTGAGGCTAGCTAGATATTGTACGCACAAAAATCGTACTACCGGAATCAGTTCCTTAAAATTATTTCCATGCGTTAATTTGTTTGTTATGATATTTAATGTCTGGTTAAATTCATGAAGTGAGAGCGAGATCATAGTGAAACATCGAGTTCTATCAATTAATTAAGAACAGAGATGCTCTTGAAACGATGGCAGCAGAGACAGATTTTTAGTGATCACTAAGAAGTTAATTGCTATGCATTCATCGCTACCAGGAATAACAATTACTAAGAATTGCGATAGATAACAGAATTTCCTGCCAATATTCACTAACACTGTCGATTCTAATCATAACACACAAACCTTAAAAGATTGTTCTTAAATCGTAGTTTTTTCAGCAGCTGCTGGTATTCCAGTGCTACATAGATGTTGCCGTACAATACACCTCCAGTAGGTGGTACAAGTAGCTTTAACATTCGTTCACCGCATCATAGAATTTCCGATTTTCTAGAAAGAAATTGGCAAACAGCGATTTATTTTCTACGGACGAGATTTGATCGACGCAATACAATTCCTGGACGGCATCCGGTGTTCCTGAGACCTGGAGTAGCAGCTCTGGGACTATTCAGTCGGGACCTAGAACAGCAGCTCTGGGACTGTGTGGTCGGGACCTGGAACAGCAGCTCTGGGATTGTGTGGTCGGGACCTGGAACAGCAGCTCTGGGACTGAGTGGTCGGGACCTGGAACAGCAGCTCTGGGACTGTGTAGTTGGGACCTGGAACAGCAGCTCTGAGACTGTGTGACCAGAACCTGGAATAGGTGTGAACCTTGTCCTGGATTCTGGAAGGGCTTCATGTACTCGTACTGGTAATGGACATGGAGGGAAGAGGAGCTTTGAATGGGAAGAAATCGTTCAAAAGAGCAGATAAGTGATCTTCAAACCTAGGTGGGAAGACGACCGGAGTTTGTAAAAGATTTAAGGCAACGCTACCGAAAAAATCGAACGAAAATTTTACTCGCATACAATTATGCAAACACTACGTACAATGATGATAAAAACAATATTCCATTGATTTGTAATGATGATCTTCACAGAATAACAAGAATTATTCTATGACAGAATAAATCTGTAATCTGTACAGAACAGTGATGCATGGTGAACTAACAGGGATGTTACCTATATTTTCTATTGCATAGATTGTATGACCCCTATTTGAATGAGTTTTTCGTGTTTACTAGAGGAATCTGATTATTGATTTCTTCATGTTTTTATCACATAGCATTCTTCACTACGCACTCCCTAAACCTTCAGCAAATCCACATTTTAGTCAGAGTGATCACAGCTCTCAGCAGCATGTGAAAGATATGAGTAAGTGGCAAAGCATGACACATACACACACACACACACACACACGAGACTAAAACTCGCATGACAGAAAGCTAATCTGTATTTAATTTTATAATGAACCCATCATTCACTCTATCGCGTGTTATATCGCTATAATCAAGTTGTGAACAACACTTACATCATTGACCTGAGGTTCTTATACACTTATATTCTATATGATAGTTTACGTACATATATATTCTACGCTGTGACTCCTTCGAATTTACAGAGCAACATAGGAATTCACTTGGGGGTATTTTTTAGAAACAAAAAATTAGAATGTCCTTTAATTTAAATTTTACTCCAATGTCACCCAGTTGAAGTTTCGAGGTAAAGCTGAAAATCTGCCTTGCATATTTATGATACGGATTTAAAGTCTGTTTCTTTTCTTCATTTAAGAAATCTAACCAAAAACAATGAACAATGCAAGGTTTGGTGGTTGTGGATATCCCAGGTTCTGGATCAGCCTTCATGCAGTGATGTTTTTCCAAGAATACATAGCTTTGCTTGGTCGATCATGATGCATATACATAGTATGAAGCTCGTTACGAGGGACATGAATACATTTGTGCTCAGTTTCATTATGACCGAAAGTTGTTACAATCATGAGCGCATCATTTTGACGTCATTTATAGTCTCTGGAATAAAATTTATAAGAATTATGCTAATCATATTACGTTCGTGGTGGAATTAATGGATCTTCTAGCCTGAAATAATAAAACTAATTAAAATAAATGCAGTTAACAACCGATTTGAATCAGCTACATTTTGCCGACTTATGCTTAATATTATAAAACCAAAATGATTTTTTTAAAATTGTGAATATTATTTACAATTTCTCTTATAACAATGGCAATTTCTGCCCCACAATATTCAAGTAATCTCTACTGGACTTCGCTCTTGTATGAAATGAAAGCTGGAAACTCTGATGAGCTTCTCATGACACGCGTATATTAAGCAGGTACAATCTAGAGCAGTGTTTCTCAAAGTGGTCCGTACCGCCCCCCTGAGGGCGTTGAGGAAATGCAAGGGGGCGGTAGGAGGGTACGTCTTGAATGGGGGGCGTATATTACTGTATAATATACAGTAATATAATCATTAGGGGGCGGTGGAAAATCAATAGTTTTTCATCTAAGATTGAAAAAACTTTGAGAAACGCTAGTTTAGATGATGTATGCCTCTTTTCTAGTGACATTCTTTGCTTGTTCCACGATTGTCATTCTTAGGATATTTAAAGCTGGAAATCATAATATTTATGGCTGGAGGTCACAACATTTATGGCTGGTAATCACAATATTTAATGATTGAAGTCACAATATTTATTCCTGGAAGTCACAATATTTATGTCTGGAAGTTACAACATTTAAGGCTGTAAGTCACAATATTTATGTCTGGAAGTCACAATATTCAAGGCTGGAAGTCATAATATTTATGGCTGGGAGTCACAACATTTATGGCTAGAACTCACAATATTTATGTCTGAGTCACAATATTATGTACACGGTTAGAAGTCACAATATTTAAAGCCTGAAGTCACAATATTTAATCCTGGAAGTCACGGCATTTAAGGTTGGAAGTCACAATATTTATAGCTTGAAGTCACAATTTTTATAACTGGAAGTCATAATATTTATGGGTGTAAGCCATAACTTGTATTCAAGCTGAAATGTTCGAAGAATGAGCGCGAAACGAATTGATTATAAATATTCTCAGCTGTTTTTTCATGGCGTCTTGAATCATTTAAACTCTGAGCACTGACTCTTCGATCAAAAAAATTAAATTCAAACAGAAAATGATTCCGTGTTGAATACATGTAAATGTATAATTTTAATTTATGATTGCAGTGATTTTCCAGTAAAAAAATTCGAGAGGGGAAATTTTCAATATTATGAAATGTTAATTGGAACATTGTAAATTTCATGAATATTTCATTTCATCATTTTGATGGGGAGTACGCGGTGCATGAATTTTTAATGATGTAAAAATATGAGCTGTACTTCAAAATGGAAGCGAGGACTAATTTGGAAACAACATTATTTAAAGTAGGAGAAATGGAGGACGATGTATTAGCTCGTCTCAATTTGACTGACTGATTCATCTTTTTCGTATTCATAGATTACATCCAGTTGAAGTAAATGAATTTACGAGCATAAATGACGAAAAATATGCAGGTAATCACAGTGAAACTCTTAAAATACAAGTGGAATTTACACGCTGTTAGCTAACGTTTGTATTATGGGGTGAAATATGAGGCAATTTTGACTTCATTGCTTGGAATGTGACGCTCGCAATTAGACATGACGATCCATTTTGTTTTAAAGAGCAGCTGCTGGAACAGCTACGGGCTCGACAACGGAGTGTAATTGCTTGGTTGCCATGGCTCTGCATGAGATTTTCCTGCTGAGCGTTTTGTATGAAAAAAGTTGTGTTGTACTGGAACTGTAGGTCAGCAGAATTGGCGTACTACAGAAGAATGCATTATTTGTATGTTCACGTTCTAGTAATGAGTACGGTATGGACAGTGAGTACGGTATGGACAGTGAGTACGGTATGGACAGTGAGTACGGTATGGGCAGTGAGTACGGTATGGGCAGTGAGTACGGTATGGACAGTGAGTACGGTATGAGCAGTGAGTACGGTATGAGCAGTGAGTACGGTATGAGCAGTGAGTACGGTATGAGCAGTGAGTACGGTATGAGCAGTGAGTACGGTATGGACAGTGAGTACGGTATGAGCAGTGAGTACGGTATGGCCAGTGAGTACGGTACACTAATTAATAGGAAAAAACACAGTAAGAGGAGTGGATGGGCTCCAGGTCACTCACTACGTAACAGATATTGAATGAAACGTTGAGTTTTAACTGAATGTAATAAGAAACAAATTAAGCATCATAAAGAAGAGGAATAAGTAATATATTCAACATCACAACCGAATATAAGAGCATGATGAAATGCGCAGGCAAAGGATGGAGTTCTGTTTCACTGAGAGCTACACACAAGCATGGGAACTTATCAATATAAGAAATACGCTCTTTCTTGAAAAAAGAAATCGTGTGTCAGAATTTTTGTTTAAAAATTTTGATTGACAAATTATAGCATTAACGATTGACACTCTCGTCCGTGCGTGTGGTCTCAACTACGAAATTTGAAGTGCAATCGCTAACAATTGACATAAATGTTCAGAATTAAAATTTTGGTGCTATGATATTTTTTATGAGTTATTAAACAAAAATACAGTTGTCTCATTTAAAGGAAATTTTCAGGATCCGAGAAAATATATGGTTTGTTACGTTATGAAATTCCAAAACAGTGTTAGTTTATATCACTCTGAAAACTTCACGAATTACCAGTAAAAATAATTAATAACGAATGTTGAAAAATATGTTCACACAAATTAAAAATATTGAACCTTGAGAATATAGATTGTACACGGAGAAGCTCAGAGTGTGGTAAGAAACTTGAGTTCAAGCTTAAAGAAACAGGCTGACTTTCTCCCTAAAGCATTCGTTAATGCATATTTTGTACGATGTTCATCCATCCAGACGATGTTGATGCTGGGATTTTTGTGATTAATTACGTTCAGCTGGAGTACAAAAATGACTAAAATTACTGAAAACTGCTGAAGCCTTAAGTGCACACACTGAAATCGTCATTCTTCACCCCGTGAGAAAGAGCACTAAAGTCTCTCAACGTTATGAATAAATCGGAACTATTCAATGATATGAGAGTAGAGTAATTCCAATAACTATAAACTTGAGGAACATGTAAGGCTATAAATAGTTTTACAAAGAGAAAATAGGTTCAGCTTAAAGCATCGATTTCAAGCCAACCTGAATGATAAACAATAGGTCAATGCGCATTTGATGGTTTAATAAAACATGAAAATATACTTTGATGTCTTGGTATGGTTATCAGAATTGCTGGGTCATAATTTCCATGATTCGCACTGTATGTGCATGATGATAAAACCTTGACTTCTATAACTTATTCATGATCTTGGATTGAACTTGAAGCTAAATAATCGAACTGATGGATAAGGTACAATGAAGACAACGGATCCAACAAAAACACATCAACACGGAACGTCGTACCTTGACTGTGGCAAACACCAAAAAAGTCAATGCTGGGTATGGAATGATAATTACTCATGAATTAATGGCAGGACCGATATTGGGTGCAGTTAGACCAGCATTTAGCCAATATCGGAGCTCCTGAACTGGGAAGCAGCGATACAACGGCGCTCACAAACATCTCTTGGCTCCCATGCGTCATCCAGTGACCGTTTCATTATTTATTATCTACTAACATAATAGACAGTGTCTCCATCTCTCTGTGTGTGTTCGTCGCGTTTCTTCCAACCTATTACTGAATAAAAAA
The DNA here is from genome assembly GCA_006783055.1 of Trinorchestia longiramus. Classification (NCBI taxonomy): domain Eukaryota; kingdom Metazoa; phylum Arthropoda; class Malacostraca; order Amphipoda; family Talitridae; genus Trinorchestia; species Trinorchestia longiramus. Next base: position 3,194 of record VCRD01001057.1, on the reverse strand, counting down.
TCATGAACTGGAATCAGAGTCTAAAGTAAATAACTACTTTGACTTTGTTCCCGTTGCTGCTAAATATGTATATTTAATTAATTTATATGTGAAAGGGAAAAATGCATTTTATTTCATAGATCCTTAATTTTATCACATTTAAATCGTGAAATTTCTACAGCCAGGTTATCGGTAGATAAGATATAGTATGGAAGTTCTGCATATAATCAATAAACGCTGAAGTATAATATTTTTCAATTAGAGTTACTTACAAGGTACGATTTACGGCCATCTTATTCGTATTAGAACACAATGAGAAGCTCTGGGTCAACACTTTTATGTGAGCTTCAAAACATCCCTAGTAATGTTGTTTGTAGGAAATATGATTGTAAATAAATACTCATGGGCTAATCGAATGGACACATGTTTCGAGTCGTGAATTCTAGGCTTGGAGACACTGACTTCTGCAACAAAATCTATGATGTTTGTTCAAAGCACTTGTG
>VCRD01001056.1:151706-166191 GCA_006783055.1 Trinorchestia longiramus | reverse complement strand
CAGAAGCTTCGGAGGCGTTATGCCCAAGTTTGAACTCGTGCAACATAAGTAGGCGAAGGTCATGTTTTGTCATGTTCATCATGGAAGGATTCTATCCTTCAAAATTATGTTCTATCTGAAAAGAAGTTACAAAATATTAATGAGCACAGATTAATTGTTATGCATGCCAAGGTTCATCGAAAATAAACTAAAAAAAGTTGTGTTAAAATTACTTTTCAAACCCCAGACCTTCGAGCGGCCATTATTTTTGTAACAACCTAATACTAGCAGAACCCTGTGTAGATTAGATTACATGCTTTCAATAATTAACTCGCTTCGAAGCATATAAGGTTAAGTATGAAGGAAATAAAAGTAAAAACAGATTCGAGGCAAGCAGTGTTTTCGGGTGCCTCTGATCTTGTTTGTATTGTTTCAGCTGAATCAAGAATATATGTGTCCGTATTTTCTTCTTTCATCATTGTTTGGATGCATGCCAGAAATGAAATATGTCTGACCCTGCAAGCGGAAACAGTAAGGCCCCCTTCCAGGCGGCATAATTATATCTGCACCAAAAGGAGCAAATGAAAATGCTGCTTTGTAATTTCTATTGTCGTTTCGGTAATTTCTTGCTTCATGATTATCACACTTCAGCAATCTTCGAAGTAGTGGAGGGCATTCTTGTAAAGAGGGCAAGCGAACTTTTTCATTGTGACAGCAATTTAGTATCTCTCCTTGAAATCTAAAAGCAGAACAGAAGCGACATGTGACATTCATGAGACCTAGATGTATTAAATTGTTCGTTATTTATTTGAATTGTGTTGAGCCTTCATTCTTGGTTTCGTGCTCTTATATTTGAATTATGCTCACTTATCTCTTCTTTGCTCATATTCGCTTTTCTTTCCTGGTAACGATTTCTTAAATCGTTCAAATAAACATCTCTTTCCTCTTGCGTCATGCGAGCACTTCTTTCAGCTGCTCTATTCCTAGCTTCCACCAATTCATGCTCTCTAACCGTGGCATTCATATTTTGTCTTCTTCGTACCATAAAGTTCCTATTCATATCTAAAATAGATTGCCTTTCTTCCGTGCTTAGTCTATTTCGAAATCTTCTTTGTCTCTCTCTGGCTAATTCTCTCCTCCGCTCCATTGTGAAGGGCGAACGCAGTGTGAGTAGCTTTATAAATAATGGGATGATAATATTGATTTGTACTTTTCACAGTCTCGTTTACTGATTAGTTACTAATTATTCTTCTTGATCTCTCGCCACAAAGTCAAATAATTATTGTTCTTCTTGATCTCCAGCCACAAGGCCAAATACGACCCCTTATATATAGTCTCTTCGTAGACACGATACCGCCAGTCACGGCGCCTTCATAATAATGAGCGTTACACACGAACTTAGTTTCAAGCGTATTAATATATAGATTATACAGTAATGCACGCCCTCCATTCAAGGCGTACCCTCCTACCGTCCCCTTGCATTTCATCAACGCCCCCAGGAGGGCAATATGGACCAGTTTAAGAAACACTGCTCTACATGGAGGCAATATCTGTTAGAGGTATTAGAGATAAATAAGATTGAACATGAAATGCGTAATTTCAAGGAGTCGGCGAGTCTACGACAATGGTCCAGAAGTATCCCAAAATTTCAGAGATAGAGTACTCGTAATGAAACTAGGCTCTGGGCCCAAATTTATGAAATTTGAAATCATTGTTTTAAATTTCGACTGTCATTCGTGAGAATCATCTATTTCCGTCTTCCTTCGTGATCTGAACATGTTAAAAAATACATCACAGGTATATTTACAGTCCCGGTGTGTGTAAAACGTCTGTGTATAGCAACTGTTTTGCACAGTTATGGCGACCACTACTGGATGCTGGACGTGGACATGGACTGCAGTCAGACTGAACAGGGCTGGTTCGAAGTGAAGGCCTATCTCACCAACGACGCGCAGGGCTGGGAAGGAGACGTTACCCAGGTCAGTAATAATTATACGTTTTCGGGAGTAGAATTCGTTATGAGCTCAAAATGAAGGGAAAACGAACACATATAACGGTTCTTTCCACACTGTAGTGTACTGACCTACCACGAGCTGGCGCAATATTTTAGCTGTTCTTGTAATACTCTGTAAGGGTTGGAGTTCGATCTGAACGAGTTGAAGCTGGAATGTTCATTGACAATTCTGTAGAAATATAATTTTCATTTATTTAGTAATCACAATTTTGACACCAGCTTTTCTACCAGAATTAATCTTCATGTAGAATTATCATTTACAATCAACCATTTCTGTTCATTGTTTGCTATTTAGATGAGCTTTTGAAAGCTAAGGTCAAGTTAGAGACTACAAAGAATCAGTATAACTGAAACGAAAAAACCGCACTTTGGGTGGAGTAGAGCGATCTAAAACTTTTCTCGAACGGACAGCCCTACTCATCTTGAGAAAAAAGCCATGATAACCCGATGTATTTAAATATATTCATATTTCTTTTAGTTCACCTTCATTTTCGAGGCGGAAATTGCTTATGTACCGATTAGACACAATTTCAATAGCCTTTTTGAAAGTAATTGATTCTCAAATTTATTTCCATGGAGGCAAGTATTTTGTCAACTCTAATCACACCCTGGTAACACCATTCAGGTGAAGAACAAGCAGTGAAAGCCTTTAAGATAAGATGTCATTAGATAATTATCACAGGAATGCTACGGGCGAAGTTAATGATGAAAATGAAGATAAAAAAAATACATTGAAACATTCACAGTGAACGATCCCAGTCTAGGTCGGGCAAACTGTATGCATAACCAAGTAAATATAAATAGTATAAATTAGTAAGTATACGTCCGATACAACTGATATTAACAGTGTGCAGTAGTTTAATCCAAAGTTATCTAAATATCTTTTTTCTGAACTAATGAACAAAAATGTTGTAATTTATTCTTTTACAAGTTTTATCGTAAACCAAAGATTATCCATGCTTCTTTTCCTCATCCTCTCATGTGTTGAGATGAACTTATTAAATAACAAAAAGCGTCTAACAATTGCACAAAATTTTAAATGAAAATTTCTCCCAGGCCGTCACATGTAACGGAGGAGCTGGAGGCAGCGCCCCCTACACGACGCAGAACCACATCGGCCGCTGCGGTTACGTTAACGTGTTCAGCTTTGACGGCACGTCATGCACCGTCGAGAGCTTCCCTGAGTAAATGACTATAGAAGAACGCAACGTGACATCATATGATCCGCGTTGGGAGACAATAAAGATCAATCCAAAAGTATGTGAAGTAACATTATCCGTTGTGGTAGAATAATGAATATGCAGATCAGTACATGAGAGTATTGTTTTCACGGTTACTTTTTCTATACGTGGAAGGTTATTTCTAAGAAATTCGATAGAAAACAAAATTGGGATAAGTATAGAAACATATATTTTGAATACCGATGACTAGTGTAACACAGCATAGGATATCAAGATACGGAATAGGTGGAGATTCACAGCTGAAGCATTACTAAATCAGTCTAGTAGCCCGTAGTTTCAAACAAGCTACATGGCGGTGACAACGAAATGCATAAAGACATTTCATGATCTTTGAAGAACATGTCAAGCAAGAGTCAGTTAGTAGATCACATTCTTTCGACGAGTCATTTTGCGGGTTATGCATCAAATGTGTACTAAACAGAACCCAACCAAACTCAATTGAAATGGCGAAATTTTCTCAACAGGATATCATCTCGTCATAATACACTACCTAGCACATCCGAGTGTAAACGTTAGTTTCAAACAGACTAAGAGATGTTATTTTTATGACAAAAAACTTAATTTCATAGTAAGACGTATATCTCAGGGAATAAATTCATTCTGTATTAATATAATGCTGCGAGAATGGATTACCTCGCATAAAAAATAGAATGTTAATTATGAAATTTGAAAAAATCAGACCTTCCTTATTCAGTAGTTTTACCCACAGGCTAACCATTTACTAGAGGCTTGACACAGAGCAGGAAACTTTCGAAAACCATAGGATGTAGAGACCACCAAGATACTCAAAATAGAATACAGAACGCAATGGCAAAGAAGGAAACACGAAATCATGACTCCAAATTCAGTAAAGCTGCTACATGTTCCACAGAAACGACGAAAAATACAAGTGAACGAAATATACAAGTAAATCAAATGACAAAACTCCAGGATATCCTCACTTCCTCGAATCTACTCAACACCAAATCTTGGCTTAGCGAGAAAAAGCAAGCATCAAAAACAATTCCATGTCGCAAGACCAAAAGCTAACAAATAAATGTACTTTAGTGAAGTCTTTTTTTGCTGTTGGGCGAGAATAACTCTTCATGAACAACTAACAAGATTTCAAGTAGATATCTCCAAAATAAATAAAAACTATTTTGAAGCACAATGGAAAACACATAAAATATTTGTTATATAAATACTGTCGAATTGTACCATGATTCGTTCTTCATTGGTAATTAAGCCATGCTTTCACATTTATCACAACCTGTAAGCCAGAGGTCTAAAACGTTTACCATTTCGAGTCCGATTAAAAAATCGACTTTAATTATTAGTAAAACTTTTAATTATTAAAGCAAAATGCACGTGCATTTCTTAGTTAATTTTTTTTTAATTGTGATTGAATACTTACTGAATTATAATAAATAGGAGTTTAACCACCGAGTTTGTTCTAAGTGTTTTTACGAAGCCCCACGAAGCAAAAGATTAAAAAATTAAGTAAATGAATTGGGCTTCAGAGACACTCTTGTAGGGAGTTAGTCGCACGATAAAATAGACGTTCGGAAGGAATAGAGATGTTAGAAAATGAAAGGTGAGCCTTATCTGACAACAAAACTATATCGGCCACAGTTTCCTTTAAGAAATGTTACTTATTCTGGGGTAGATAGCTGGAAACATCACGATGCAGAAATCATCAAAACACTGACAAAAACAGACACTACCACCATATTCTCTCCCAGGTGAAGCTTTTGAATTCAACGTGTCTGAGGTAAGTCCCCAAGATATACATTCTCTTCTAATGCACCTCTTCGGAAGCTGTATACTTTTAGAACTTAATAAGAATTAGTGTAATCTTGGAAAAATTCCAGTATTTATCTAGACTTTCCTCACAATTCTGAGTCACCAACGGAGCAACAACTTGGTCCTTATCGCTAAGAACGCGGAAAATTCACCACCCGAACTGCAGACCAAACAATCGTTGAAATTTAAAAACAGCCAGGGAGTCACAAGGAACATACTACCAATAATTAGTACTGTTCCCCTCGTGATAACCGACTAATAGAGGGAGCCACTGTCCGTTATAGCCGTTTATTCATAAAAAATAAATTCTATTTACCTTTAGTAGAAGACAGATGAGTTGTGACTGTCCTTTCCAATGCTAGAAGACAGCTGAGTCTCGATCTTCTGCCAGAGCCTGTGAAGCTGTGATGCTTCACTAGCCTTCTGCTTGTAGAGGGTTGTGTGCCACTAGCCCTCTGCTTCTAGAGGGTTGTAGTGAACAAGAACAGAGAGTAGCAGCAGCAGGAGGGTCGTCAGGATAATGAGACTCATCAGGAGCAGTACGCTCAACAGCAAAAAGAGGCTTGAAGATTGAGTTTAGTTTAAATTCTTTTCCCTGGTGATGCTGCTTTCGTACAATGATTTTTCGGAATGCCCAGAAATGTTCGTAATAAGACTGCACATCCCTTTCTCATGAGAACTCAACGTACAAGGTTGTTGTCCATGGTACCTCGCACAAAAGAGAGTTTGGGTTCATTCCCCACTGGTTCTTCAGCATCTACATTATCATCACCACTGTTAGCTTGATCACCAGTCGTAATTTCGTTGGCCATCTCTTCCTCTGTCAATACTTGGCACCCAGGATCTTTTTCTGTCATCCAACCAAGTTCTTACATCCTCTTCTGTAAGATCAGTCTCCTCTCCCTTGAACAACGCAATAAAAAAATCTGTAGCTTCAAATTTTTTTCAACCCGTTAGATGGGTTCAAATCCCACAAAAGTTTCTTCCAGGCATTATCAAATGTAGTGATTTTCCATGTTCTCCAAGAAGCAGTTAAGTTGAATGCCGCAGCTTTGATGTTGTAGTTATTAATGTTGTTGAACGTTCTTTCACCGCGGATATATTCAATCAAATTTTCCTCTCTCTCTCTCTCTCAAGGACAACAAGAACTTCATCTCATCACCGCCGCTGGTATAATTTTTTTGCAAGCAATGATCACATCTCGATCCATTGGTTGGATCAGCGAGGTTACAAAAGATAGCAGGAACATACACATTTTGCCGTCATTACTGACGAGCATGCCAACACCCGGGTGAGCAGACTTACACGTTGTCTTTCGTTATTGCCACTGCCTCTGGACGACATGGTCACACAAAAAACTACAAGGGTAAATACTACGTAAACACGAGAGCTAAGCGAGGGAAAAGCAACAACACTCTCAAACAACCAGCAGTACACGACAAACTGAGGAGAGATGCGTGCCACTGTGTTCCCACCCATGGCGGGCACTCAAGTTAGTGGACTCAGTCATTTGTTCCCGCTATGTACAGACGCTTGCTATTGGAAAATTTGTCCGCGAAATCCAGTACAATGAGGTCCTTTATCATCAGTAGGGACTATATCTACTAAAATTACACGTACCAATTTACTGTAAAATGAGCAGACACGACCTGCGAACCATGAAGCAAGGAAAAAACACACGAGCTATGAAACTCTAGCAACGTCCAGGAAACCCACTCCACAGATCAGCGAGAAGAGCACAAGCTACGGACACAGAGAACGACGTTTAGCTTGCACGATACTGACCACAGCCTCCCCTGTACAATAATACAGCAACTCCATACGTTAAAAACATGACAGAGCTCAAAAGCATTGACTAACAACAGTGCAAGAGTAGCATAAATAAAATGAATCTTCTACAAACAATTCATAAAAATTTTATCCACTACTATCCAATATTACACGATATTAGTTTATTCATGAAGTAAACAAGGAAATTACACAGTTTATTTTCCAATATTTAGGTTCCTATTTCTACTGAACGACTTTATTTATCGATGAACTCCGTTAACTATCGTAGAAAATATAGAAATCATCTAATACCAACCATCATTACTGTTGATTTATTATTTAAATTTAAATCTCTTCGAACAGTAGTGCCATTTCGGAGAAACAAGAAATGAAAAAACGGTAAGTTTCAGTTTGCTGACACGGCCAGTCACATTCTCACCTACACACACGAATACCAGACATTGAATGAACACACAAATAACAGCCTTGCACTCGACCAACAGTTTCTGCACTCCCTATCTTATTTAATGTCAGCGAAGGATCACTAGGCACTAGGCAGATCCCGCGTTTCACAACACTATAATAAAACAGCTATAACAATAATTTTAACATTTCATGCTATAACGCACTTGACATTACACAGCAGCATAATGGATTCCAATGCCGCAGCATGACGACGCACTCGATTTCATCATCACCTGCTCGTATGAATTCTCTACTGTAACGGTAAAAAATAAAAAGGTTAGCCCACCTTGCAGTCATAAACACAAAAATATATTATTCTCCCAGAATTACCAGCGAAAGAAGTCGCTCCAATTCGAGGCACAATGTTAAAAACTTGCCACGGTCAATAAATTTGTCAAATTATTATCGGTTATTCACCATAAATCTCCACATGATATCCCACGCCTCCCTTATTGAGCCCCGGTGACAATTCTTTTCTACTCCTCATGACAATGACTCGAGATTCGTCGATTGTTGCAAAATTATTCGGAAACAATTAGGCTAGAGAGCGAGGAAAAGCTTTCCTCTGAAAAACCAGTTTATTAGCACTTGAACTTGAAATACATAACGCCGTATACAAGGAAACTAATTCGATGGTTGCATACAAAAACAGAGCACGTAGTTAAATACTGTAAGAGATATTCACAGAAAACCAATGCTAATTATTATTATTCACACTGTATAATAGTCCTTCCATGAACGAGACCTCTCATACCATGCCAGATAAACAGTAGTGAAATTGAATGCACTCTAAAAGTGGATTGACCATCTTCCGTCTAATCAATACGATAAAAATACGATGTGTTCGTTATAAATCCTCGGAAAGTAGTACATTAGCTGAGGTTACAGTGCATAACTTCAGCAGACATTTCACTGATTTCATCTTCAGACGCTTTCTTTTGCCAAGAATATAGGTTACTATAAAAATTTCTGATTACAGGAACTATTCATAATATTCTGTTTAATACTTCTCTACAGGAAATTATTTTTTCTTAAATTAAGAAATCTATTCCCTGAAAAATCCCATACAGTAATTACTACAAAGTTCAAGAATAGTATGCAGCAAGTAGTAAAGAATTTCAAACGATTTTTATCCATCGCTTAGATACAAAATCTCTCCATGCCTAAGCAAACAAGGCGTCAATCAGAGACAAAATGCACTCATTTGGTCCTCCGATAATTCATGCGACCGCAGGCATTTCTTCCTGCTTAGAAAATGCAATCCATGACACACTATTTCAATGTTTCCCTGCAATGACATTGAGTCTTCGATGAAAGTGTACCAGGTTTCAAACGTTAGATAACCAAATTCAAAATAAATTTAAGTAATTCACATGCACTGATAAGTAAAATGTAAAATCTTTCAAACGATTCTCAGTAAAATGCTTTCACAAATAAAAAACATGCTGTAAACGCTAGCCATTGTATGAGCATAAGATATAAAGATACTCTTTTTGAATAGTTAGTATCTCCAGTCACTACTCTGCGAACGAGGAACGTACGGCAGTAGGCACGGCTGCCTGAAGGCATTTAGCAAAATGTAAGTTTTGCCTAGTATTGATACCAAGAGATTCTGATCCAGTGCATAACCTTGAACCCAGCATGAATACGGCCAGCAAATTTCATATAACAAAATAAAATAAACTCATTCATTATTATCATTATTATATTCCTGGTTTAGCCATCAGTTTAGCCAGCAATCTCAGCAGGGATACTCTCATTTACAGGAAAGGAAATGTACGTGACAGCTGGTATTAAGTATTGATGCAAAAAGCCTATTGATCTCGAATTAATCGTCAATAACTTCCGTCTTCTCTCTATAAGAAGACACTCATAGACGTTCAATTTCGAACCACACAATCCATCGTGCATCGAAATAGAAATTAAAAATATGATTGGATAGATAGCTGGAAAGTAGCAAGGCGACAACAAGATCACAGCTCATTTGCAGAAAAAATATTTCAAGAACATACAATGCCAATATTAAATAAATAAATAAATCTAAAGTAGGAGAATAAATGAGCCTTTCAATCACCTATTTTACTAAAGCAAATTTGTTCCACGGAGTCGTTAAAACTGTCCAAACGATAAAAAAAAACAGCGCACGAACTCTCTGAAAACTGATGATTTACGTCGTTAGTTTTAGGCGATTTTTGCACAGATAAGCCAAACTTCAACAAACATCGCTTCTCAACAATAGTGCTCACCGGATTTACTACTGCACTTGAAGTAGTAAAAATGACATTCTTAAATTTAAATTATTCTTTCCAGAAGATTTTTCCTTCTACTTATCACAATTACGAATTACGTGCTCAAAGCCAGAAACATTAATGAATTTTTCAACAGAAAGAAATCATGTTATATAATGCCCTCCTTTTAAGCGATTTAGAATTCTGGAGCTTGACAAGTTACGAAGTCAGCATCTCCAAGTAATTTTCAAGACTAAGAGTTAGAGAAAAATACTTGAACACAGCCAAGATTTTCTAAATATAAAAATACAAAAGGCGTAAGTAAAGAATTCCAAATATCACAGAGAAAATCCTCTGTGACAGGAAAATAAATATAATATTATGAAAGTTATTATGACTATTAGTACACTTATAGACCCAGAGGTAGATTGAAAAGGAATTGCTACGTACTTCAAATTAATTTTATTGCGAGTAGAAAGCCTAACGTATGTCAATGAAGAGAAAGAAATAAACTCTACCATATGCAGACTGCAAGTAGTACACAGTTACAAAAAGACAAAGAAAAATACTTAAGTGCACCGTGGTAAACGCTGTTCAAAAATCGATGTTTAAGATGGTATACTTGTTGTTTTAAGAAATGCTTGTCCAATTTAAAGAAGACAGACGAGTTCTACGTGAACGGGTTCTCAATAGTTAACAGAAGGTTATCAACACGGACCATTTGGTGCTTGACCATTGGCTCGTAGTTATACTGGCATACTCGTACATACTCGTAGTTGTGTGACCGCTGGTCATTTGGAATGCACTGTATGTTACGCAAAGTAGTTGTTGAAATAGGAAAGTGATAGAGAAAATGATGAGCCAACAGCAAAGGCACCATTGTTCTTTCATGATCAGTACAAAGTGTGGGACCAGGTTTTCTGTAAAGGCGAGGATCATTTCACTGTATTTGACATGAACGAGGGCGTAGCTAGGTTTGGTGCAGCACAGGGCAACTTGATGGAAAAGGCTTTTGAGAACCCCTTCTATATCTTCTACTTCGCTGTAGAATTATATTTGAACTCGCCGTACTCGCAACTATAGAACGATATAATGGGAAAGAAATCATGGCTAGGTCAAGAAATGACAAATATTTGCCTAAGAATATTTAGACAGAGTTTAGTTATTTTAAAATAAAATAATTATTTCTCTTCTCATACTGAAGAAACGCAGGCTAACGAAACCGCGTTTGTTCGTTTCTGCGTACTGGGCTCAATAAATCAACTCCGTTGAATTACTGCATCTAAGCTAGGGTGAGCATGACGTAGCAATAAAGCCGTTAAGTGACAGTAGCATCAATAAAGAGTAGAGGAAATAAATATGACTGTGATGGTATTGGAGCAGACGAGATGGTAATAAAAAACAGGAGATGAAATATTATAATCGACATACTGGAAAATAGATGAGAGCCAGGAAAGTGCAGCGCAAAAAATTTGAGGCATAAAAAACTTGACGATGCTTCACAGGCAGACCAATAATAACCAATTTAAAAAGCGAAGATGAAGTGATCGCTCACGTCAACTAAATGTCACACAAAGAAAGTGATAGGTTGCAATGGAAATGCTTTGCAGTGAAACTCGAGCGCACCTGTTCAAATGGATCACAGAGAAAACAACTAATAAAAATACATAGGGAAAGCGTCAGTTCTCATGAATTAATTTTTACGGTTACCTAAGCTAGTTTATATTAAATCCCTGAAGAGGCTTAAATGCCAAGAGAAAAATATCCTCTTTACTATTTTGCCGTTTCTTCCGATTCAGGTCAGAATTTTTACGTTTACCACCGTTTTATCAATATTTCTTGTTCTTGCACCAGAATAAATTGTCTTTGTGTGCCTAACTAGCAATAAAGTCACTGCCCGATCTCGGGTAACACGGTGCGCAGCCTCTCACTCTCTACACATATAATGGAGGTCATCATGGAACGTCACAGCTATATCACACAATACGTACCACTTTCTTAATAATTGCATATATCTCTGTTAACTATGAATCTGTAGAGGCGATAAAAAGTTGCGTAGCTAGATCGTAAACGTTCACACCCCCAAGGAACATGCACAGCGATACACTTCAGCTGAGCACAGTTCGCACTCTCTCAGGTCGTTCATCTGTCAACCACAAGCACTGCACGGCTGTTAACAGTTCAAATTTGGCCGTTTTATATGCAGTTTTTGTCGGCATCAGTAGATCAGGAATACGCGCACTGTTCATGCCAAATGATTACATTTTCGAACAGATGTTCACTTTAGGAGCACAAATTACAAGTTGCTAGCCTCTGTGTCGAAAACCACTTTCGATCATTTCAGTGGTTCCAAATAACGGGTCAGAACTTCTCAAACCCTCTTAGAGTAAGTAGATATCTTAACTTTAAAGTGCGCCCGGAGCGTAATGGCTCACATGGACCTGAGGGAGGAGCGCCTGGACCACGCTCATCAAGACCCCGCAGAACTGACCGGGCGCTGTAGTGGCGGGAACGAATCGTCCTCACTCAGGGCGGCGACGACACGCTTGTAGCGATGCTTCGGTTGCTTTTTGCCGCACAGCTTCTGGAAGAAGCGCTTCAGGACCAGGCTGCGTTCCATCGTGTCCTGACACAACACATTACTTACTACAACCAATCAAAAAACAAAACCCGTATCTCAGTAATAACGAAAGTAAGTAATCAGCTCAAGTGTCAATTGTTTTTCAACGAGGAAAATAGCAGGTGATACACAACGAAATATGATTTATATTCGTTGTATATGAAATATGGCAACCCACTGAAAAAATCGTGAAGATAAAAAGCACACAGAAGGCAGAAAAGCTATTAAAAAGAACACAACTTCAATGAATGGGTACTCGTAATCCTATTTTCAGGAAAGCGATTAGCTACCGAAAACCAACACACGTGACATAATAGGGGAAGAAGAAATGAGCAATATTTCGGTGCACGCGGACACTTTTCTCCTGGAACAAGAGCATTTGATTATTTATCAATCGTTCAGAAGGAAACGTTCTCAGTTAGTTCATCTCGACCCTCGCTACACATCTAGAACATTTATAAACTGTACACATTGTGCGACGTGCGTAGAAAACTACTCTTCTTTAAATGGGGCATAAACCCACGGTGTTACGGAAACAAAGCCCGCAGTTCAGTCAAGCTGTCAACGAGAAGGCCTGTAAGAAACATCATTTTGTGATGCACTATTTTAGCTTGTGCTTTGGAAATAAAAATTGAACTGTCGACTGACTCAGATCGGATCAACTCGAGACAACAAGTCTCGTGTATACAACAACTTGAAGCACCCGTGCTCTTCGTAACGTGAAACTCATACGTATGCACCAGGCCATATTCTCATGACTACTCAAGCATCAAATACATTACCCGTGTACACGGCTATATATGAGCATTGCCAGAACATAAAATGCATTAAAATACATAAGAACACAAGTACAACAACTCACGTTGATAAGCCAGGCCACCAAGAGGTGCATGAGGGCAATCATGGCGAGTGTGCCGCGGAAGATCCAGTACACGCGGTCCAGTGGCACTTTGCCTTTACCGAACACAGGAACAAGTTCTGTTAATTCGCTGGCCATCAAAAGTATGGCGCACCAGGGGCCTGGGTACAGCAGCATGCCAAGAGACATCACCCCGAACAGTACAAACGACAGCATCAGCCAGCCTGCAAAGTTACATTCGTCACACACAGTTCAAATTTGTACGATTCTTAAAATAACACTATGAATTCGAGGTAAAAGTAATCATGGCTACCGATAGATATCTACAGTTTTAGCGTAAATGATCACACCAAACTCGAACAGATAAACATTACATGACAGCTCATCTGCGTACCAAAGCTTTAATCATTAATTTTAGCATTTTCACCCTTATAAAAGAGGTTTCAATTGAGAAGTATGTAACTAAGACCGAATAATAAAACCAATTTATTTTTATCACTCACTGGCTGTCACGAATTAACCTTTCAATAAGACCAAGTAATCGAAACCCATTACTGTGCGATCCCAAACATTAAAAAATGAATCATTAACACGAATTGGTACCGAAATCAAATATTCCATTCGGATGATATACTTAAGCTTGTATCAGACAATTCAAAAGCGATGATGCAAAGTTGGTGTATGACGAGCAGGTGTAACGTTATAAGAGGACTAAGATACGTGATAAAAACAGATCGCAAATGAAACTAGACCTAGTCGGTACAAAATGACGCACTGTTAGTGTAGATGGGGCGAGCGTAGGGCCTGGCCGGGGCATAGACGAGGGCGAGGGCGATGTACTGCACACCTGATGCCAAGAACAGCACCGTCGCCTCCCAGCTGATGTCACCTGCTCCTGCACCACCGCTGCCGTCACTTTCCTTCGGCACGAACCTGACCAAGAAGAGGCAAAATTAGCTTAAAAAAGTCTCCTTCACTTGCAACTACAGATTACCTCGATGTAAATAGTGAGGTTTGAACCTGTTCCAATGATAGACAGGTAAGCTACAAATCTTTTGGCTAGTTAATATAATCGAACACAAAACTGGGCGTTTCAATGTTAAAACTGAGCTCGTCTATGCAAATTAAATCCAAAAGTTGGAGAGTCACCAACTGAACAAAGAAAACTGTCATGATACAATCTCCAAAGTTGGGCGAGTTTACTTACTAATATCTTTAAACGATTGTCCCAGTTTTACTCACAAACATTTTTCGCAAATGCTCAAGAAGGGCAAAGAGGATGGAGCGCTGGAAAGGACGGATTATTGGCTCTCTTGGATAGGCCTATAAAGAATGCAAGCGAAACACTTGAGACCACACGATAGTTAGAACTGTTGGTCGGTCATAAAATTTTTACGCAGCCCTCAAGGCTGTTTGACTGGTTTCGCACCACACCTTTCTCGAGAAGTGCCGTATTTGACGGCATATAAAACCCAACGACGAAGACGGTATGTAAGACGCAACGACGAAGACGGCATATAAGACGCA
>VCRD01001056.1:117680-150849 GCA_006783055.1 Trinorchestia longiramus | reverse complement strand
ATAAGACGCAACGACGAAGACGGCATATAAGACGCAACGATGAAGACGGCATATAAGACGAAGTACTGAGCGTAAGCTGGGTGAGTGAGCGTTAGAGATAAGATTAGACTAGACCTACTGGAGATCTCAAACTTCACCAACGATGGTAGGACGCCGAGCGATTTTTTGGCCCAAAATTTTTGGAAAATAAATGTCTTATATGCCATCAAATACGGTATGTGCTGCGGGAGAAACCTGCACTGTGACGAGGTAGGATAAAGTCGCCGAAAGCTAATGAATCATGAAGCCACACGTTCGCTGGACCTCTCCTACCAAAAATATGCCCCTGTGCTTGCTTGACTGGAAGGTCAGTACTTCCTTGGTCGTGCTTTTCGGTCACGCCTACCAAAACGAAGGACAGTGAAAGGATTGATTATTTTGCTATTTACATTTTCCCTGCGTAATACCGGTCGAAACAAAGTGAGCTCACCAAGGCTGCGCAGCGAGGTAGTAGTAGGCAGCGACCTGGCCAGCGATGACGGCTAGCACCTGTAGCAGCACGGAGAACAGGGTCACTGGGCTCAGCAGGCTGCCACTAGGACGCTCACGCACCAAAGACCTGCAGTGTATAGGAAAGGGTAGTGACTGAAGAAGTCTAATGAATTAGTCCAGAGTGATAAGGCCGTTAAACTTATGGTTATCAGTCACACCTACACGCCAGTGCAGGTGTGTAATGAGGGCTCGAGACACCTCAAACGCTTTAAGTTTCCCTTGAAGTGTAAAGTTTCCTCCCATAGTAAGTGTGTAGATATATCTCATGGGCCTGCCTGAACAGTATTTGCTGAAAGGGATAGTATATGACCAAAATCTTTTTTCATACAATTTTTCAACTTTTTCCTAATGAATTAAACATTATTCATTTCTAAAACATACACACTGATTATGCCAATAAGTACTTTATACTGCTTAAAGATATGAATATATCGTTTTTTCTATTCCCATTCATTGCGCGAATATTCGAAGTATTTATACTCACCCTGTTTCTAAAACGCATGATTATCAGAGATGGAAAGACATAAAATCGATCAGGTATAGTGGATACTTGATCCATAGTGAAGAGCATTCGTTATTTGCCTGAAAAATTGCACGAAATCAGTTCTAGGTAATTCAGCGTGCACAAAAGTTGATTTTTTTTAGTGAAACTTCAATTACACCAGGTTTTAAGCACTCGCATACAATGCTGAACGTGACAACGATTTGACAAGCATGATAATTTCAGGTGATAATGGGATACAAATAACGTTAGCCCTTAACCTGAGACTGGGTGGTCTCTTCAACCACCGACTTTTGAACATCTATAAAAAATCTTAAACTTGAGAAAATTAATTAACCTCATCGTAAAGGAAATCGACGCCGTTTATAATGCAGTCATCAGAATATCAACCGCCAATAATTTCCCTATGAAACTGAATAACAGAGAAATGAGTTAGCCCAATTAGATTAAGGGACAGTTTCCTGGTTCACAAATACATACAAGTACATTTAATTGGAAAGCCAGATGAGACCTCTCAATTTGAGGTATGACAATGATCAACACACTAGATTTGTTGGCGTATTACATGGTTCGGTTATCGACAACCTTCTCTAACATTGATGCTCATGATAATTAGGTTCTGAGAATTATGGTGTAAACAAAGGACATCATCCTAGTCATAAAAATAATTACTGACAATTGAAGAGACCACCACCATGAGTCATAATAGGCTGATCCAGACACAATTAGTATAACAGCAAGCAGAGACTGACTGTGAAGCAGCGGAGTAGCCCATGAAGAGAGCCAAGGACGTCACGATCCCAAGATCTATGTACAGGAACTGCGGGTCGCTCAGGTTCGTGTGGAACTGCAACAAATTATTCAATATCAATATTGTAAAGAAAACGTTTATGATGTACATTGAAATAAATACTGGAACACTTTCTTAACATTCAGATCAATTTTGAATTGTCCTTCTACATTAATGTTTAATAACCATAAGAGTAATTTGCAAATCACAAGCAGAAAATGATGCAATTTCAAGAAGTTTACACACAACACATGCTTGGAAAAAACACGTTATTGGAATGGGGGATATAATGGATGAACGTTATCGAAATTTCACACTCCGAAATAGGCGAAATAACAGGTTTGCCCATGCAGATGCATTGTCTGGTTCAGCTCACTACCCAGTTAAATTTTGCTTGCTATATGCGACACCGTCCGAGTTGTGCATAAGCTCACACACAGAGTACGAAGTACAACTATTGAATTCGTGATCCAGTACACATGTGTTATGTATGTCATTAAAATAAAGGTGCCACATTGTCAACAATTTGGAATCATGATCAATGGATGTGTAAAACTAACGCACCAATTATGAGACTTTAGTATCAACTACATGAGCATTACCGTCAATCTTGACTGAGTAGCTTTGGGTGTCACACTATGTCGACACATCCATCTTCAATATTACGCAATGTACATTTTTCGCAATAGCATGCAATTTAACTTTAGTCCTTTTTAGAAACGTTTCCTCGTTCCTTACTTTTAATACGCACACAAAGCTTAGCATTATCATTAGCGCGATACTGGCCGCTGTGTTAATGCTCATGTTAGTCAAGTGCACGAGAACTGCCTACAAGACGCACCGTATAGAGCATGAGCACAGTCACGAACTGGATGATGCTGTACAAGGCCATGAACTTGAACACCCCGAAGCTGGTCACAAGTGCCGCCCTGCCTTCCTTGATGAGCCGCGGCACACACGACACGTCAGCCACGTTCGACGTGAAGGGCGCTGCAACGCTCGCCTCAGCCTCTGACAGTGAGATGCCCACGTGGGCGGCCTTCAGAGCCTGAAAAATTATTATAATTCTTGTAATAACAGTGGGCCTTTATGCTCTCTCAGAATAGAGCGGGGGCACAGATAGCAGAAAAGGAGTTCGGACATACGAACAACCACTGTAAGTCATCCCACAGTCTTACATCCTGTCCTGTGCGTGCATAAGCCGCGTTTGGAGGCGTTTTATAACTAATCTTAGGATCGAGTTTCACTCATCTAATACAACCAAGCCAAATGCATCGTCTATCTATACCCCTTTACTAACTTAGCCATACCTCTCTAAGTTGCTCCATCTCATCGATACTCGGAACTATTCAACCGCACGAATTTATTCTAAAACTTCATTTCATTTTTTTTTGGTAGTCGAAATATTCAAGGACGCTTGGAAACTTTACTATGTATTACTGTTAACTTTACAAAGGGTTCAAACTAAGAGATATATACCTTACAACTTTTGAATATTTTGCGTAAATTGGCTCACCCAGAATGTTTTCAATGTAAAATACAGTGAACACGTCCCGGAACCACAATCGAAGATGAAGTGTTCAACTTAATAAATGCAATAGTAACACAAAGACGCAATCAATGTCATTCCCACTCGATATAGCGCTACATTTACAGATACAATGAATGGTAATTAGAGAACTCACCCCACAGTCATTAGCACCGTCCCCACACATGGACACAACGTAGTCCAGCCCCATCAGGGCCTCCACGAGTTGCGTCTTCTGATCAGGTGACATCCTACCGAACACTGTACCTCTGCAGCACACCGCGTCCACCTGGAAGCCACAGAGCTATTTTCAGTCCACCATAAAACATCCGAAACAGTCAGAAAACGTAATCCTCAACCTGGGTACGCTAATTCTGGTAGACCTCGTAAGAAACCATGCTTTAATGCCATGTCATTTATTAGCTTCTTACACATTTAGCCACAACAGTAAAAATCTTTTTAACCGGCACCCATGGGACTTTGTATTTGCCGGTTAATATCAGCCAAGTAACGACAAGCAATTCATAGACATGCTAGACATAAAAGGAAAACAATATCAATTGCTTAAAGCAGTTGAAGAAGAAAAAACAATGAATAAATACATAAAGCTTGGCCAGCGAGTGTCAGTTTAATGGAATTCTACTGTACATAGGTCAGTGAACACTTCTAAATGCCGGGACTGACAAGCGTCGGATAATCGAACTATTCTTCAATACTGAATATCAATACAAATGTATCACACCCTGGCAATTTCAAGGGTGTAAAAGAATAGATGCAAATCACACAAGCACCTTCTCACAGGCATGATTCACAGCGACACAAACAATTTCACAAATCGGCTTTAACGGGTGACAGATACACAGCAAAGCTCCCCAACTTTTACCAGTTTAGCATTGCTGTAGTTTGCAACCAGAATATTCAATGAAGGGAAATCGAGAATAATCAAGCACCCATCGAAAATCCTCGAGCGCACTACCATTTATCATGCATTTTAACATTTGACACACATGCTTGCAATCCGATATTATTCATCCCCCCGAACTTTTACGTCTTCTATCACTTCTGAAATCATTCCTTGCACAAAACTATTTTTATTCACTTTCTCGAAGCCGGCAAGCCCTTCAACCCCTTCACCAGCCATTATTTCTGGAAAAAATTATTCTTATTCGATATTTTTTATAAGAGTACTTTTTATGAGTATTTCAAATACGAAGTACATTTTCATTTTTTACGACTGAAATTATATGATTACATATTTTCCGTCGGAAACGGGTATACACACGTGTGTAAGTTCTAAAAAGTCAGATTTAAAGAAAATGTCTACACTCGTTTTCGCCGGTTAAAGAGGTAACACCTCATAAGTACTTAAGCCTACTCTGCCATAACACTTTTCTTTTAAATAACCTCTTCCTCCTAGCAAACCCTGTGCTTATATTAGCAGCAAGCCGCAAGTACCCTACTACTTAGTCAAGCCTGCTAATATGGTTCCTATTCGGGCTCTCATGCTCGTGTGAATTAATATATTCCTAGTTTAACCACCGCAGCCACAATAAAAGCGATCTCAGTAATGATGCACGGTATCAAAAGGCATCCATCTAATTTTCAAGGTAGGGAGTAGAATTTCTATGGCCACAATATGCTCGTGTGAAAAGGTAACAGTTTACACTGATGCTTGCATGCACGACTGTAGGCCTGAGGCGTACTGACGTATTGTGGGAAGTGAAGGCAGA
Source organism: Trinorchestia longiramus (assembly GCA_006783055.1). NCBI lineage: Eukaryota > Metazoa > Arthropoda > Malacostraca > Amphipoda > Talitridae > Trinorchestia > Trinorchestia longiramus. Next base: position 145,768 of record VCRD01001056.1, on the reverse strand, counting down.
GCAGCTTCCAGCTGGAGCCGCTGATTGCCAGGTGGTAGCGCTGGAGGAACTCCATGGTGTCTTCCTCAGCGGTGACAGTCACCACAGAACTCAGCGGGGTGTCCTGCAGCACGCACACACACAAGCCAGAACAGTCAGTTAAATGAGAATGATTAAATCAACTTAATAATATGGAATACATGAAATAGGCTTCATAAAATGGGATAGATAAAATTGGTTTGATGAAATGGAATAGGTAAAGAGGCTTAACGAAGTGAAATAGATGCAACAGGCTTATTGAAGTGAAATTTAAAGAATAGGTTCGATAAAATAGGCTTGAAATGCGGTTGAAATATGAAAAAAGAAGTATGGTAAATAAATTAATTCAACACAATGTAGCATCCAATAATATCAATGAATTTCAATAGAGAACACGTAGTTAACAAACGATGATCAACGTAATTCTGCTCAACTGATGGAGATAACGCCCTTATTTAGACCAGAGTTATTTCATGCGTCCCGCCACTGTTTAGCAAACAATAGTAGATGCACGCTATTGTTTAGTAAATGATTATAATCAGAGAGAAACTTAAAGTCACAACTGTTGCTTATTTGGTCGGATTCTTTCCCAGACCTCGAACTCGAGGGAGTGACCTTATATTATAGGGTAAATCGCCCTCAGTCCCTTATTTTCATTTGTTTTTATATTCATTCTCTGGACAGTGTTGTTGAGAGTTAAGGTAGAGAAGATAAAATAAAGTATACGGTTTCAAAAACATGACGCAAAAACTGTAATTTATGAAAGTCGAAAATATTAATTAGAAATTAACATCAGAGATAAACAAACAACCTGTTGCAGTAGACTGGCAGAGAGGACAGGTGGAGAAGGTTGGTCTCCTCCAGAGGGGGGCGTGACATTGAGCAGCACCACGGGGGCATTGGGGGGCACCATGCTGCACTCCCGCGCCACGCTCACGCCCGTCAGTACGTTGTCGCCTGCACGCATACACCATCACTCACTAAATCCTAACATTTTCATCGAACAATATATTTCATCCATACTAGTGGATTCTTAAAGAATTGCATGACTAAATAAGTTTGTTGCTCCAAAATGGCAATCGTAGGAGTAGAAAGCATTGAAAATGGCATGAAATGCATGACGAATCGTTCTCACGAATTTTTCGCTAAACCTTCAAAAAGTAGATCATTTATACGTGGGCCTTCAACAATTTTTACATCTGCCTTCATTTATATCGAGTACCAAGCACTTTATGGTACGAGTTGAACTTTTTTCAGTAAAATAATTCGTGTACAAGATACGCTTCAAAATTTTCACTACTGTCCATGCAAGTAGCAGTTTCAAAAAAAGCAGCGTACTACAGAACGAGTGACTGCTCAGTTCTTCCTCTTCTCAGGGTTTGTCATTACATCCAGGCACACAACTTGCCTGCCTCAACTACGTAGCTCTATTGGATAAACCGATCAGTCCAGCAGAATTCAAACCCTCAACTTTTTAGAATTGGTCACTCAGTTGACATAATGCTCATTACTCAGTGCAGAAGGTCGGTAACTGTAGTTTGATTGATAAAATTAGTTATAATTAAATAACGTAAGATTGATTACGTCTTCAATTTCCTCTCAACAAAAAGGCGGTTATAGAACTGATACTCATATTCTGTATCGACAAAATGAAGGGAATGCATTTCGAGTTACGACCGTACTTATATTCCTCCCAGCATTGAAAAATCAGTCACTGTAAAGACAATACAGTAGAGGATGCACAGTAACAAGCAGGTGCTGTACACTTTTTTTATCGCTTTAGCTATTCACAAAAGATACTGTAGATCCCTCAGACCAGACGGTTACCCAACTAAGTTGTGCAAATCAAAGGTGCACCAACGATAGTGTAGCTTCTTAGTCCTCTAAAGCCTAAACTGAGATCGCAACACAAACAATTTGATCAAAGGCACTTTGTCACAACACGTTTACGAGTGTTGCTATAGTAAACAGGCAGGGTAAGGTGATGTACCTGTGGCCATGACGGTACGGATGTCGGCGTGCACGAGCTCAGCAATGGCCGCAGACGAGGCGGTCTTAAGGGGGTTCTGCAGCACCAGCAACCCCAGGAAGGTGAGCTTCTGTTCCAGCTGAAGATACACAATGTCATCATCTACCTGGATGTGATAGTTTTCCTATGGCATCACCTACCTGGAAGTGATAGTTCCCTATGGCATCATCTACCTGGAAGTGATAATCCTTTATAGCATCATCTACCTAGAAGTGATAGTTCCCTAAGGTATCATATACCTGGAAGTGATAATTCCCTACGGCATCATCTACCTGGAAATGAGTCTCCTACGGCAGCATCTACCTGGAAATGATAGTCTCCTACAGCAGCATCTACCTGGAAATGATAGTCTTCTACGGCAGCATCTACTTGAACATGACAGTTTCCCCATTTTCATCGTTCATATCTTTTAGCTCCACGCGTGGGTCCGGTAAAACTTTCTACACCCTCTAAATGGCTACTAGATCACACTGCAGTTCTCACTACAGCTTGATGCTCAAAGAAGACAAGCACACCTTCTCTCTAGGGGCTTTCTGTGCGGCCTTCCATGTCAACCGCTGGGGCAGGAGCCTGTGAGCCACGGCCAGAACACGGTATCCCTTTACTGTGTAGCTCTCCAGCACGCCACTCAAGTTGCCAGGTACTGAAAACCATAAGCCATGAATTTACTTAAAACTGGCACATTTAAATCACCTGTCACATAAATGAAAAATCCAGTAGGTGCTTTATGAAAAATTTGGGTTGAAAAATTAGTAAAAGAACTGTTGTTGAATAGTCAAGAAATCCGGCATGACAGTAATTTTAAACTATCGACAAGTTCTAAAATCATTACTAAAAGCCAAGCGTTAGACAAGTATGAATGAAAAAATTCGCCACTTTTTATGAGCATGAGTGTAGTTGAGTTTGTGGTTGCTTCCTTACAGCCCTGAACACCTACTCAAAAAAGGTCACCAAAATTTGATTTAATCTCTGAGATCGAAGCAGTGACTAAGTTTTTGATCCACACATTTTCTAATTATGCACGAATTGCGAAAGCGTAACAAAAAACTTTTCTGTTTGAACACGATAGCACAAAACTCAAAACCTTACTTTTCCAAAAACAACCACTAAATATAGTTATGAAGAACCGGCTTCCTCATAGAATGTCTACGACTTTGAAGCCTAAAATAAACTTCAACGGGAAAGGTTTGAAGGCAACGGCCAAAAAAAGTGCTAGGTTCAAGAGTCAGTCTCTCACAGGGGTTCCCAACCTGGGGTACATTTGCTCATCTATAGGAGTAAATTTAATGTTAGTTTATAATTCCTAAAACCTAAAAGTTCCATTAAAGTCCGTGGAATTTTATTTTTTTAATCCCTTTTCAGCGATAAAAATTCAGGAATACATGCTCATCTGTCGAAATACGGAAGGGGTCCAAGGTCAGAGAAAGGTTGGGAACCCCTGGCCTACTAGAACTCTCAAGTCACCTGTGTCAGGTTCAGACAACCTGAAGATGACTTCTGGCGCCCCCTTGGCGAACAGCTCCATGGAGGGAGCGCCCAGCCTGCGCACCACAACACTCATGCGCTGAACATCGCTGCTGAATGCAAGCACCCGCAGAACGCCCACTTCCAGGGGTATCTGTCGCACAATTTGTAAGTTCTTCAAATTACTGTGTGTGATACTATTGTATTAATAAAATATGGTTATTTATAAACACAAAAATTTGCAAGATACTTTACTATCAGCTTCTACTGCTTTACTGAAGGTCAAGTTAATCCTTCGACGAATACCTGAGCACAAGCTTTCTGATTAACTTGTTTAAGTTGTTTAATCACATCTTCTGCAATAGGATGATTACGCTGGGAAAATTTGAGAATATATGTTGTCATACAGTAACAATAATTGTGCGTGGGAGTAATTATAGCTAGTAAAGGAACAAGGAACGAAGAGAATGGTACGTTTCAAGTACTAGAAGTAGAATTAGGTAGAGTGATACGGTTAAAACTGTGAGCATGGACGGTGTTGTGAAACTGAGGATTTAAAATATCCGATCACGTCTGGACCACAATCGAATGAATATCAATGCATATGAAGTAAATAGATATATGTATCCAGCTGATGATATAGCCCAGTTAGTCGATTCAGATGCAAAATGACAGATTGATTGAAATTGTGGAGTATGCAACAGAAGGAAATCAGTAATGAATGATAAAAATTGAAGGCAGACCAATATTTTCTATGAATGAAGCTAAAACAAAAATGAGTGCGAGATAAAATGAAAGGAGATTCGACAAGAAATGACATTTCCAATACTCAGGATCGTAATGAGGAGGGATGGAGACAATAAGTCATGAAGGAGGTAAGGAGTACAATGCTTGAGGCGCTCTGACAGTAGTACTCCGATATATGGAGCTACACAAGCGCCAACACGGAGGTGGTTCGAAACTTATCGTTTTAATAGTCCTACATGGAACAGAGTTTTGAGGATTCACAACAGTGGAGAGGGAGAATAAAGCTCTTAAGAGATTAAAACGAAATAACACAGCTTGACAAATGCTGAACAGTACAAGCGAGGGTAGAAAATAAACATCGAATGACATAAAGCGCGTAACATAAATGCTTTTCACCGATTCGCTTGCACTAAACGTTGCATGCGAGACAAAAAGTACAACTGTAGATCAGGAATACATACCAAATCAAACCTGCTGCTCAGTAATAGGAGACTCGAGAGCTGTTGGATGCAAAGGTTTAGCACAACTTGCGGAGACTTTTTTATGTCCTCTACTCGGATGAGCAGTCATCGTCATGCTGATTCATAAACATGACACTTAACGCAGGCAAAAACTTGCTGGACTCTGCAATTTCTCTCTCTAAGTTGCTTAAGAATGTTTAACATTTTCAGTCATAGAAGAGATTCCACAAAAAGATGAAAGGGAAAAATGAAATTTAGATCTACTCAATCCTGGAACTGAACCCAAAACTGATTCTCACAACCCAGCGCTCCTGAATCAGCTGCAGGTAGCTTACAATACCTCAAAAAAATATCAGATCTCCTACGACTTCGAACAAGAGCAGGCAATTATACCCAATTGCTAATGCTTAAGATACCCTGAAAAAATTTATCTCCAGAACGCTTCTATTGGAAAATGAAGAAAACGAAACAGAAGAAAGTAAAGCTAGTCTTACCACTGTAACTGAACTTACACCAGACAGGAGAAGGGAACGCGAGTGGTTACCACTGGATGGTAGTTAGGAAACGAAGGAAATTCCCTGAACACCATAACACGGAAGGCTCAGGAGCCCTTGAAAAGCGTACTTACTCTAGGATATGGAGAATTATTTCATGGGCAGTAGCTCTCAAGGGCTCGTAACAGTCGAAGGAAACTCTCGAATAGTTTCCTCGATATATCAAGTATAAATTTAAACTTGTGACGTCTGTACAGCCCAAGTGTTGCTATAGAAGCCCACTCTATTCTCAAACCTCAAGAGAGATCACACACAAAGCATCATGACGTTCGCTGCGATCTGACGCGCTGTATGCTCCGTACAGCACTACTCGCTCTCATCCTGTACCTTGGGCAAAAATAAATTACGTATCGCAGTAGCTAGAAAAACCTCGAGACAATCATTTGTGCTCAAAATCAAGCTAGTGTAATAACCGCTGGCCCTGTGGATGAGAGCTGCACCTGGAACGGCGTTTCCATGAAAGTAGGCGCAGGCTGTCGTTTGCGTTTGGTCTTGGGCTCGTCCTCCTTTGTCCCGTGAATCGCTACAGTTTCCTCGCTCGGAGCACTCATGATGCGTTCTACGGTGGTCGGGGCTTCCGGTGGCAAGTCTGCTATGTTGACTAGTACTTCTTCGTGCTGACCACTCGCGCGAGCATCGTCCGCAGCAGGCAACGACATGTGCTTTAAATAAACGAAAGTAGCTACAGTTAAAGCGAGAGTATAGTCATCAAACAACGATACACAAGGAATAAATAAAAAGCGAACGATATGCTCTAGATTCACTAGTCATCTTACCCATATGAACGCTTTCAACTTTTACCGATGGCTTTGGGTTATCGCTATCTAGGATACACTACAGTTTCATATAAAGGGTTAAACTGGAAAAAGGACATCTGTACAAAAGCACAATGGATGAACAGTAAAAGCATGCGAAGTAAAAGCCTTCTACTCTTGTGATTTTCTTTGAAAGCACCTCTGCTGAGAAAGCTTAGTTTGTAATCACTGGTAGGATGAAAATACACTTAACATTATAAGCAACTAGACAAAACACTGGCTCATTCCAGAAGTAGATCATCAGTGATGATAAACGAATACAATCTCTTGTAACAGGCTAAAGCAATCACATATTAATGGTAGGAGCAAACTGATGTCACGAGACTCGTAGCAGAAATAACAGGCTGCACAATCAGCTAGGTGGAGAACCAACCATATTATTCTAATGACTACCAGACTACTGATCACCTGTTCTCTTTAAAGAAAATAATCAAAATATCGAGACCAATCTTAACAAGTAATAAATTTAAATTAACTAATGACAGAGCGACAGAATAAGAGAGGAACGCTTTTCCGTCGCACAGAACTGAGCCACGTACTACATCGCGGTATTCTTTCTAACCCTGGGCTGAGTAAATTATGCTGAACGATTTAGGGAGTTCAATTTGTAGGCTTACCGAGTATCAAAATAGTATACGAAGTATGATCTGGCGAAAAAGCGAATAAGAGTAGATAAGTTAAAATATTTAGCATTTACAGCAGTGAATCCCAACCTGTGCGTCGCTACCCCATTTTCAATTGAAGGGTGGACAGCACTAGTGGACTACTTGCATTTTTTCCCGTGGTAAATATAATATATTTTCCACGGGAAAAAATGCAAGTAGTCCACTCCCGTGCTGTCGCTAACACAGCGCTGACAGAGGCGATTACGATCCAGTAGTTTACTATATGAAGGGTGGACAGCACTAGTGGACTACTTGCATTTTTTCCCGTGGGGAAAAAATGCAAGCAGTCCACTAGTGCTGTCCACCCTTCAATTATTTATGAATTCACCTAAAAGATATATTTGTGTTTCTTTATGAAATAGTGTTCCGTAATAAACGGGTTTTCGAAGTACACAAGATCATATAGTCATTTGAAGGAATGGAGGTCGTGAATCGATTATTTGTTCCAAAATACGTTACCGTAAGTGAAAGGTTGGGAAATACTGATTTACGAGGTTTCTATGGGGAACAAGCGAACAAAATAATTACACTGTATTAAAAGTATGAAATGAACAGGCAATCACGATAAATTTAGGCTTCACGATCATAACATTACTGAACGACGATAGAGAATTGAAGCACAAATAATAACGAAATAAAATGAAAACTGAAAATTAAATGCATTTTCATATGAACAATGGTTAAACTACTCATTGAGAATAAGTATTGGCAGTAATGAACTTTACAGAAGGAAGAATAAAAAATACAATTAATACAGAAGTTATGGGTACACACGCACAAAATCAGACGCATACAAATACAAAAGTAAAAACAAATGCTTCAAGAAGCAAAAAACTACACACAAAATGTGTTAAATTATCACCGCAAATAAAGGTTCATAGCCGCACCCTGTAGTTTAGCTATCAAACATTAGGTGTAGTAAATCTTAAAGTACAGTACTCATGTATAAGCACTCAGGCCGTAGAAACTGCCAAGTGACAGAAAAAAAACAAGAAATTCACACAGAGAAACCACCAAGTCACCCAAGAAGAAAGCAAGAACATCTAGCAAAAGCAACCTCAGGCTGGACAGAGTTACGGCCACGAAGTTCTTCAAAAACTATAGAAAAAGTCATTGTTAGGTCATACTAGTTTCATGTCAAGTAAAGTCAAAAGAAAACAGTAATTTACGTTAGTAAATGAGAATTAAAAATCAACTGAATTAGAGTCTATGAGAAATAACGTAACTGCATTCCAAACCGCACACAGAAGACGAGAACAAGCACGGGTCGATTTACTGCGTATATGGAGCGCTACTCTCAACCCGTCGTGAGGCAGGCAAAATTAATGCACATTACTGATCTTGAACGCATGAATGCTAGGAACAATAAGGCACAAAGCAAGGCTGAATCACGCAGCAAATAGTTATTTCAACCCTGGATTTGTAATCGTGCGGAGGGCATTAGCGTGCCACTCCAGCACGGTCATCCCGTATTAACAAATTAATGAGACTCGTGAAGAAGATATTCCCACAGATCATGCGCAGGAGTACTACAGACGAATTTTGGTTAGTCCAAGCCGTGCCAGTTGCAGGCAGAAGACGAAGGAATGCGGGCCACTGATGAGGAACTTACTTGTTCTGCAACTTCGCTCACGGGAGGTAGTCCACAAACAGAAGAAATTTCCTCTCCGCTTGATAAACTGGACTGATCACTCTGCGAATGAGACCGTACCAGCACATCGTGCACGGGAGAAGTGAAGAGCCTCGTGCCACGTGATGAATCTTGGTTTACCTCGTTCGGGCCATCATCCCCGCTACTAAGAACATCATCATCCAGGGACTGTACGCACTTTTTTCCTTCAGTTCCACTCTTCCTTTGGCGAACATGTGACGGACGAGCAAATAGTTTTCCACTTTGAGATGAATGATCAACAAATGATTTGACTCGGCTAGTCTTGCTCGCTCCAGGCAGGGGAGAGTCAGAAGACTGCAAAGCTTCATCATTGAGGTCAGTTGGTGTAGGAGCAAGGGCTGCACGGAACTGTGCCTCTTGGGGCGTCACACCTGCTTGCAGAGGGTGCAAGAAGCATTCAGGCGGCCGCACGACCGTCTGCATGAGACTGTTATACCCGCCCTCTGTAGGGTCTTCCAGAACCTGGGGACAGTTCACCTCAACGTCATGTCAAAGTCCTTCACATAACTCAAAAAGTGCTCCGACAAGTCGGTAAAGGGCAATCGACAACAAAATAGAAACGAGGAAGTATGGACATAGCGGCTTTCACAAGTTCGGTATTATGATCAAACAAATCACGAGTAGAATGTAGGTATGTGAGTTTGAATTCGTACAGCGTTCTCGGTTGTGAAGGGATTTAAAACTTATTAAAATTGCAATTATTTAGGAACAAAATCGGAAAAAACTCATTTCAAAATGAACCAACAGAAGAGATCAAAAGCTCTCTCTGATGAACGTTGAGAATTAGCTGCTAACACGCGACTGCAAGAAACTAGCTTGACAGAACCTACATACCAGGAGCCAATTCAGAAACAAAGAAAAAAAATCATAAAATGCGATAAAATAAAATGGAATATAAAATTATATATATGTATATATATATATAAATATATATATATAAATATATAGTATATAAATATATATATATATATAATCCAAAATAAGTTTAATGATGTAATTTAAGTACAATGAAGTCCTTGAAAATTCAGAGTTCTAAATTAAAAGTTTTGCTCAAAATAATACAACCCGAACTAAAAAACTTCATGTGTATCGCAAACATTACATAACGAGAACTGAAAGGTAATGAATCACAAAAAAACGCCCTTGGAAATGTTCAACAGAAGAGACAAAACTTTGAACGAACAGTACTGAAAGCTGTTGCAGAATGTTCTTTAACTTATCACAGCTCATTTAGTTCAGTTTAACAACAATGTTCATGAAAAGTGTGTGAATTCCACGTGAAAAACTGCTAGAGAACATTATAACAATAACATTGCCTGGGATTTTTCTCAACAATCAAACGATAGTGAAATAAAGGAAAGTCCATTGCATGAGAGCAAGTTTTAGTTCTTCTGCTTCGGCCTTCTTTATACCCCACGGTACAAGAACAACTATGTGAAAGCGTCAGCCTTTGCAAGTCTAAAATTGGACTTGCAAGTCTAAAATTGGACTTGCAAGTCTTGAATTGGACTACTACTATGAAATCTTCAATTAAAGTAAATTGAAACTAATTCCTAAAAAAAGTGAAACGGTATATATAGGAGAAAAGTCAACCGTAAATGCATACAATTCGGCAAAAATTCAAACACTCAACACCCTTCGCTTTAGAAGCAAACTTGTTGATAAGAGATAAACTGAAATGCACTGCCTCAGAGAGACAACGCCACCATTACAAATAGCAATCATAATGAAGCTAACTTGGATATCCGGTGCAATCTGTCAGGATGAAACGACTGCACAAACATCTGCAATACACACTAGGAAGAGCAGCAACTTCTCCCAATATCTTCACGCTTCTAGTCTAACAAAATAAGCTGGTGACTCGATTCTTCAGGGTTTAAAAAGTCATGCTGAACAAAAGCACACATCTTAAGCAACGATTTATCACGACTATCAATCATGACCTACAATCATCTTAATTTTTATAATAATAAATATGTTCCATGAAGTTATAACCGAAAATCAAAGTTCTCTAATCCAAAGTTCATAAAACTTGATACAAACTAGACTGGAAACCACTGAGATAAGTATGGCAACAGAAATAAGTTTTGCCTAGCTTTATGAATGCGTGAATGGTGGAGACATACAATTTTGAATGCTCAGTAAATTACGAAGCATGAATAATTCAGCACTTATCCAAGTACAGGGAACTTGGTAGATGCATCTATTTCAAAGAGTATAAAAACTGATATAACTTAAGTGCACGAAACCAACTCAACACCACCAATCCCAAGAGTATAAAATTTGACAAAAAGTGGGACAAGGAGGTTGGCAAGATACCTGTGCGACAGTTGAAAAATATCAGGCTTCAAAGCGGAAATTCCCCAGATTAGCGATGTAAAACGAAAGCTCAAAAGCAACAAAACTTCATAGAACCCGAGACTCATCTCATTGATGTTAGTTGATGCATCAATACGACTAAAATGAAAATAAGTTATGGATTCGGGTCGGCAGCATCAGTTTACAACGAGAGGCAACCTAAAAGATGAATTAACATAGGTTGAAGGTTTAGGATCATGTTTTTTTCTTGCTGGTAACCTGTAAGCTTTAAGCACCGAGAGATTAAGGACTCACCCAATTGGTGGCTTTAAACATTTTGATGTCCATGGGATCACCGATGAGTTTACCGAAGACGTACGTCAAATCGTGGCACGTGGCCAAAGCCATCATCAGCTTCGAGTCGTGGGGTAAAGTGAGCACCGGGCGAGCACCAGGCCATAACTTTAAGCTGGACCCAGGCTCTCCGCTCGACGCTACAGTGCTACCACTGGAAGCCCCATCGCTATTGGACTTGACATTCTCTACTCCGACAACACCGTACACCTCCAGGCTGTCTTCCGTTAAAGTTCCCGTCTGTTTGATGAATAAACGTAGGTTTTTGAGGAAAAAATTCCCACGCAAACCTAGATGCATTAGTTCCCTAATTCGAGAGTAGCGGCAAGGGTTACTACAAAAACCATTTCCTAAATATTTTTGCTGTAATTGCTGTATGTCGAAAAAGATTCGCCGCCTTCCTCTCGTAACAGAAGTTCTCCTACCTCAAGACAAGTATTTGTGCTAGGCTCTACACAGACTGCACGCACACTTTTATTGCTCGGTGCTTTAATATTTCAGTACAGTATTTTCATATTTATTACAGATCGCCAATCGCGGTCGTTCAGAGATTTTGCTCGTTCATAAGTAATTGCACAAAATACTCGTATGTTTGTAAACATGGAAACTATTGCACGGAAGTACAAAACCAAAAGACAGCTGCATTATTATTATATCATCTTCACTTTAATCACAGCAGCCACAAATAACGAGCCCTGCACACAAAAAATCATAGCTTTCAAAGCCAGTTCCTGGACCGACAAGGACCAGTATCGTTCCGGAAGTACATTTGAAATCAATTCATTCAAGTCCTTCATTCATCCCGCTGCCGACATGGTTGACGCGGCTAGAAATACGGCATGGGACTTGGGTAAAACAACCGAATAATTATCGAAGTAATTATCCGACCCAAGAATGGACCAGAAGGTTCGTTCCTATAGCCTCATTCTATTCTATTCTATATTTTATACATTTCGTATAAAAGTCTGGTGAAATTACATAACGAAAACCTATAAGGAGTGATAATTTACTCATATTTCAAGAAATGATCAAATAACTTGGTCCTTATGGGGTTAAACAGCCACGCCGCTCCGACCTTATCAAAGACGACGAGCTTGAGTTTGCCAGCCACGTTGATGCGGGGCGGACTGATGCAGAACACGCTGCTGCGGTGCAGGCGCTGCTGAGCGTAGTACGTGCCCACCGTCATGGCAGCCGGCAGCGCAGGGGGCACCACGATCGTCACCAGGTCCAGTGAACGAAGCAGCATCGGGCCCCAGCCCAGCTGCAGGAGTAAGTGTGGTTCAAAAGGAGTGTTCGGAAAACTAGGTGGTTTCTCGTTTAACTACTCATAACCGTGCGATCTAGCTTTTTCAAAGGTATTCTCTTGCAACTGTTCATAACTGTGTTCTCGCATTTTTTCCAAGTAATTTTAGCAGCTTAGCAGCTCTCCATAACTGTGTTTTATCTTCATCGAACCCGTTTTCATTCAAAAGATTTTTTACTCTATTTCTCATAGCTCGTTTCAAAACTGCATATCTACAGCATCCCGCGGTCGCGTAAAATTTGAAAGTAACCATTTAATTGGTTTACCTACGAACACTGACATTCAGACCATGTTGTGAAAAAAAAGCTTATGATCGAAGTTACTTTCATTCATTAACATACATCAGGCAAATGTGCCAGAAATAATTTAATAATCGTGTTCGTGAATAATATGAAGAACGTACAAATAGCACCCACAGCCCCCTTCGAGGTATCAATATCAAGTATTCATCCCACACACAATGGGGCAAGGGAAAGAACCTGCAACCCATTTGAAGTATGAACACCAAGTACTTACCCCACGTACGATGTACAAATAGAAGGTGTAGCCCATACCAACGAGAGCCAACAAGAACAACACAAAGATGAACTTCATGGAGTCCTGATAAAACTTGAACAGTATCGGTTTGGGAAACAAGATGGAGCGCACCAGCTCTCCCTTGGCAGTGCTGAAGCCTGTGCGTACCACCACCGCTCGTACCTGCCGTGCATTCTACTTGTAAAACATGAAATACATGAACACTTATAATTCTTCTATACAGCCAGTTCTCTCGTCGTATAAAGACTGGACACAGAGGTATACAGACGTAACTTCGTTGTATTATACAACAGCGTTGGTCTGATCTTTTCACAGTTGGTTTCTCAGTGATGGAAAAAGTCAATGAAATCGGGACAATGAAAGTTGCAGAAACGGCACCGTTAACCTCGTTGTCCTTTGCAAGTTGAATTATTTAAATATCACTGTTTAGCATCAGTCTTTGAACAATATTTAACCTAGGGGTTAATTGTCCAAGTATTTCCATTCATTTTACAGTAACACTCGCTAAGTAGTACAAGTCACTGAAATCTAGCAAGATCACTATGTGGAAAAAAAGGAAGGCACTAAAATGTAGGAAGTTGAATGGAGGTGTGCGAACTAAGGCTTCAGCCTCATCTGACGACAAAGACAAGAAATATTTCATGCAGCATAGATAACTAAAACTTCAACCCACAGTCCACACTGCCTGCATGACCAAACGGTGTGGCCTCACAGAGGTGTTCGCTACACTACCAGTTAGTGAGGCCTCACAGGTAATTCACTACACTACCAGTTAGTGAGGCCTCACAGGTAATTCACTACACTACCAGTTAGTGAAGCCTTACAGGAGTGTTGTTGTAGTAGCGGGTTTGCACAACCAGTGTGCCGCAGAACAGCGTGCTGCGCTTGTGCTTTTCAGGATCGTACAACTCGCCCTCTTCACTCCCCACCGTTAGTGGAGCCTTCGCCACGGGAACACTCTCTCCTGCAGGACCAAACATGGACTGTTGGTACAGTTGTCCTACAATGCAGACATAATTGCATGGACTGTTGGTACAGTTGTCCTACAATGCAGACATAATTGCATGGACTGTTGGTACAGTTGTCCTACAATGCAGACAATTGCATGGACTGTTGGTACAGTTGTCCTACAATGCAGACATAATTGCATGGACTGTTGGTACAGTTGTCCTACAATGCAGACATAATTGCATGGACTGTTGGTACAGTTGTCCTACAATGCAGACATAATTGCATGGACTGTTAGTACAGTTGTCCTACAATGCAGACATAATTGCATGGACTGTTGGTACAGTTGTCCTACAATGCAAAGACGGAATTATATAGACTGTTGGTACACAGTTGTCTTACAATGTACAGACGGAATTATAAAATATAGACTGTTGGTACACAGTTGTCCTACAATGTACAGACGGAATTATATAGACTGTTGGTACACAGTTGTCCTACAATGCACAGACGAAATTACATGGACTCTTTGAACACAATTGCTGTGAAATGCATAAACGCAATTATCAGCAATACTGCGGAATATGGTTAGTGTCCAGTTGTGGTGGTTAAACTAAGAATATAATAATAATTCCAACTCACTTTATGATATTGAACCATAATGGACTTTTATGTATAAATATTTCATATGAAGATATTGATCAAGCTGACCGCGGCGAACCACAAGTTGGTCTGCTGAGGTAACGCACTCATGCCTGTACTGTATCAATTTCTGTTGCGTTTTCTCTTTGTAAAAAAAAGTTTGTTACAAAGCAAGTGTAAAGAAAAACGACATGAACACTTGACATCCACCGACAAAAGCAGAACAATTTGTTTCAATCGAGGTCAAAGTTGGTTGTTAAAACAGCGGCTCTGACTCTAGTAGTAATTTTTCCTTCCTACACATGGCTGGCACAAAGCACTACCTGTGAGCATGCTCTCGTTGACGATGGCTGTGCCGGTGAGCAGCACGCAGTCGCATGGCACCAAGCAGCCGTCCGCTGGCAGCAGCATCACGTCGCCCGGCACAAGCTCACTTACACCAACCGTCACTGCAAGCGTTATAGTTAGTTAGGCCCAACTAGTTCCACTTAGGAACAACTAGTAGTTCCAGTTAGGCACAACTAGTTCCAGTTAGGCACAACTAGTTCCAGTTAGGCACAACTAGTTATAGTTAAGGAAAACTCACATCTCTACAACAAACTAAAGTTCATTTTAAACACATGAATGCTGAAAAGTTCTAACTAGATTTCATTCTGAAATTGTGATGAATTGAATTAAAAGAGGAAGGAAGGAGTGATGTGAAATACTCAAAAAATGAAGAATTAAAATCCTTCAGCTTTGGGAATGCCAGTCAAGTTATTCAAGAGACCATGTGTTTGAATTCAAATATTCTTACTTATCTTGTCTTAAACTACGGGACGTCACTGATATTTAGCTATAAAAATTCCGAGAGCAAAATAACTTCAAATAAGTCAAACTAGACAGAATTGATCATAATTCATATGAAATTGAAATTACAGAAGTAACACCTTGATAAAAGAACTAAATCAACCTCACATGAATACAATTGAAAGCAAATAAAAAAATGATGTACTTCAAGACTATTCTGGGTATACCAGGGTCACAAATATGAGTGCTGAGGGTAGGTCACTCACAACTCACCATGCTCCAGCTTGCCTGCCCCATCCAGCTGCAGCACCTCCACAGTCGCGTCCTGATTGGTCTTCACCATAGCGTGCAAACGCTCGCTTTGCTGCCACCAAATGCATCTCCATGTTACTCAATGAGGTATACTTCAAACAATACATTGCATTTATACTACTCATGATATCACTAAATGACGTATATTTTATACAATCTAATTCATTGAAATTTTTTATCGCATATTATTCAACATAAATAAATTTCATAAGAGTATTATCTAGACCCTCAGGAAAGAAACTGTACAAACAAAAAAAGACTAAAGAAATTATCGTGTACAATATATTTCAACATTATACTTTAAGGAAATTTTCAAAGAATAACAATCAAACCTAAATTTCTTGAGTGTTTCTTGAATATTAATGCCGGAATGTTTTCCCAACAATGCAGCAACTCTTTCTCACCCGAGAAAGTATTTCATTGGTACTTAATATCTATATTGTTTATTACATAGCATTGAATGAGGCAGAATTTTATAAAAATACACCTGATATTAATTATTTATACTCGTATCATCACCTACAGAGCTACAATGCAATGCCACAGAGAACTATCCCTATTCAATATACAAGTCCTATTTAAAACAACTATTTCATATTATACGAGGAACTATTTTTCTCTGCAAGATATACCTCAAATCAGGTTTATTTTACTGAAGTTCCTATATCGAACTACATAAAAAATAACTGAACAATAAAAATATGAAGAAAAGTGTTGTGAGCATTGAAACTTCTAATACAAAGAAATTTTAAGAATAAAAAAAATTCAACTACCTAAAAAAAGTAACACTGAAGGACGATATAAAAAACAACATTGAGTTTAAAAAAATTATTTGCATTCAGCAATACTAAAACATTGTAATTTTCAAAAAATTACGGGAAGTATTATTTCTTTGAAATGTTAGGAAAAGAAAGATGATGTCACAACACTTGCACAACCCAGAACACTTTCAGTAACTTTGCTCGATGAAGCACGCACCTGCCGGGTCTCCCTCAGAGACACGGCGACGGAGATGCAGGAGATCAGGAAGATGCAGCTCGCGTACAGGAAGTAATCGTCCAGACTCCATAGTATGATGGATAATATCTGGAAGTAATGAAATGATCCACAATATGATGGACAATACAATACTTCATAGTATGAAGGACAATATTCGGAACATAATACAATACTATAGAATAGAATGGACAATATCTTAGAACAATATAAAACTCCACAGGACAATATCAGTATGTAACATACGTGTCTCATATAGTGGCAAGATGAGGCCATGACTCAGCCTGGACGTATGAGAAGATGCTCAGCAAATACACACGTCGGATGCTCAGGTACGAGTACTTACTTTAATGAATTCCCATCCTGGATACTTGACACGCAATAAGTACCTCGAGAATTTTATGAGTCAAGAAATATGAATATTTTCCCAGCAAGGCCACGATTAAAGTGATGATAAATATGCAGAGATCAGTTAAACTAAGAAACGCAAGAAATAGTGATAAGATTAGCCACCGTAGAAGTATGCCATGTTTTGAGTTGCCATATGAGAGCAATAAAAAATAATAATTAGTTCCGTTAACGATAGAAATCGATCAATGACGGTCGTTGCATCTTGAGTTTTGAAGGAAACACAGTGTGTAAAGTGTCTTAGGTACGCTGACGTAGCATGGACAATACAAAATACTTCGTAGGAAAATCTGTAAACTTTGCTGATTGAGAGGGCAGAGTTAACTATAAGGTCCATTGAAACTACATTTTTTCAGGACAAGTGAAAGAAAAAATGTAGACTGAATTCAAGAAACTAATTGGGAATAAATGAAATAACATGTAAAGAAATCTAAAATAATTCCATACATTTAAATCTAAAATAATTCCATACATTTAAAGAAACATTTCCACAAATAAAACTAAAATTTCAGCTAACTTCAATTTTGATCGCCAGAATTGAAAAGGAAGTCATTTAGTATAAAAAGAATAAACGAGCAATTTTCATGCTGCAGACAGAACTCAAAAATGCAAACAAAGTCCACCAAATAATCAAGTGAAGTATAAAATGAAGTAACGGGGGAATCTAGAACACACCTGGAATATGTAGAAAGGGTTGAGCACTTCTGTGAAGAGCAGAGAAATGTAAGACCTGACTTCCACCTTGATCTCATTGGGCCCATACAGCTGCCACCTGCCAGACATACATAAATAAATACATGCATTGAATGATGGATAAAGAATGTGTTAGGCCTTGGCATTCATTACCATGACAGTAAGGGTGGGAGTTTCCCCAGAAATAAATTACTAACTACAACAAACATTGGATCTGAATAGCAAATCCAAGTACATGCAGAACTTATAACATGACACAAATATGGAGAAGTTAAATACAATTTTGTAATGTGCTTATATAGGTACAGCATAATATGAGCTCAAGACCAGCTATATCTTAGCACATATAAATAAGATTGCTCACAATTCCACATAGTTGAGGTAGAAAAAAACAGTTTTATTATTCCACCATATAATAATACACAGTTTGTTGCTTGCTTGCTTCGTCCATGTCTCAGTCATGCTCTTAAGGATTTAGATAGGAGGAAATTTGAAAGGTTTGTAAGCATTGTATTGTGGATACCAAAGGCACATCCTTCAATCTGGAGACTCCTTTGCAAAGCCAGCATCCATCAGCAAATCAAAAGAAAAAAGTCAATAAAAACACATGAATTTTTACGTGTGAGTCCACTAGTTATATGTAAAAAAAGTTTTGAAAGAAATTTAAAATTCTAACCTTTGAGTCCAGAAAGTGGCATGCATAGAAGAATGATATCAGCAAAACTCCCAAACAATATACCTAACGCCATACTATATTCAAGAAGAACCACAGCAAATGTTGCTGAGATTCACTCGCATCCAACAGTGCCTGGGTAATAGTTTACCAGAGTACAGCCCTTCAATGTTATCATTCAAAATGATCACACTCAACAGAAGAGATGAACTGAACATAACTACAGTGTATTCACTGCAGAAAACAATAATTGAACTTTGCTACTAACATACGGTAGTAAATACAGGGAGCGACAACTCCCCTTAACTTCCTTTTTTCATAACTTTTAGAAAGGTAACAAAGGAAGTCATGTTGCCACAATGAAAGTCAAGTTACCTGGCCTGCCTGAGGTCAGCTGTGTCCCCATGGAAGCCATTAGCAACATGGGTTACTGATGTATTTCTGTCGAGAGCACTGAGCTCAACAAACTGGCGCTCCTGAGGACACCAAACAAACTTCACGTGCTGGTGGGTGAAGTGGCGGTAGAAGAAGCCACTCTCATCGGACCTAAGTGCCACAAACAATTAAATTGGTAATTTTTCTTGCCACTCACCTTGTAATAAACTAACCAGAAATTACACCTAATTTTCAAAAAAATGTTACATAAGATACTTCAGTGCAAAAGCACATGTTCATGAATAAAAGAAGTGATTAGTAAACAAAGAATTATATGTAGTATAATAGTACAATATTAAAGACCACATGAAGTACAAAAAACTTTGATAGATTAGTAACATCTAGCAAAAAATTTAAATACTTCAATTGAGAGGCAAATTTTTAATGATGACATGACCAACTTACACAAGAAATAATTGAAATTTTTACTGTTATCATCATGTACATTGATCTTCCACTCAACAAAAATTTAATTTCTTTCTGTATCTCAAAGGTGTGAGTTGAATGCCAAATGCATGACTACATATTTTTTTAAGAAAACAGGATACACCAACAGATCCAGTAACCTGATGGAATGTTGCTATATAGAAAAATGTGTACAGTCAACCGTCGATAAGATGGACTACTAGGGAGGAAGGGTGGTCCGGATTAGTCGATTGTCCGGAATAACCGATATGCCTATATATATATATATGCCTATATATGCACAAATAATCACCTTAATAAGGCCTAAATACATAATACATTATTCTGTATGCACTATACTGCTGTATACTTTAAAATATTTAGCCTGTGGGGTAAAAGAAATTACAATATTAACTACAAAAAAGACGGATAAGACGTCCGTCTTATCCGATATCCAGATTCCCGAGGGTTGACTGTATATACAATTTCATTGAAACAAAACTGCAGGTAAACAATAAACTCAATTATATTCCAATCAGTTTGACTTCTGTCCTGCATTTCCCCAAAGCTACATTTGAAGTGACCAAACAAAACACTACCTTCTATTGTCAAGCAGATGACATTGATCATCTCTACTATCATCAGATGAAGATCCATCATGACAGTCAGAAGCTTCAGGTCCAGTTTCAGGAACACCAGCCTCAATGCGAAACTGTGCAGGGAAGTGAGCAGACACCTTGTCCCTCTCTATCTTGCACACACTCACAGGGTCATCACCATTCTGTAAACAAGCACATGAACATCTTAGGAATTAGAAAATGCAATTATTAGAATTTTCCTACAAGAATAGAAATGTCAAATCATGGAATGTTCTGTATATAGGTTTAAAAAGAAATGCTGACTGCAATGCACTGAGGCATTATTCATCATTCTCATGTGCATAAAGCATGCAATGCCATTCTTCCCCCAAAAAAAAAAATTAGGTTATATACTTAACACTTCATACCTCTAAATAAAATCCAATATTTAAGAAATAGTATTCATAACCAGTTGTCTTATGCAGAAATACCTAGTTAAAAAGAAGTCTTCAGAGCTGCAACCTTGAACAGCTTGTGCTGCATGTTATATCACTAATAAAGTAGGGACATTATTTTCATGCAAATAGACAGAGTAACAAATACAAATGAATTGTTCAGCTGCAAGTGTAGAAATAATTTTCTAAGAGACACAGCCTTACAATTTACAAATGTCATGAATTGGCCTAACTACTCACCTGCAAGACCTTTTTAAAGATGCCAGTGGAGAATTGACATTAGATATTACTATTTAAAACAAAAGGCTTACCTCCAGCAAAAGATGAGTGGCTTTGCTGAGCTCTACTTTGCAGCAACACAGGTAAACTTCCCAGTCAGGTCTCCAGTAAGTTAACAGATATAAAACTCCAACAGAAAACACACCAAAAAAATGGTAGAAAAATACTCTGACTCGAACCTGACCATACGACTGAGCATTGATATCATCATGCACAGAGGACGATAAAATTTGACTTTTTGATGATAATGAATAAAAAGGATCTGATACACTAGATATTACTGGAGTATCATCATCTTCCACTGATGAGGTAATAAGGCCAGGGGCTGACTCTGGTGTTAAAATATTGTCTCCCACCATCATGCATGCTTCCTATTTAAGTTTTCAAATCGAGCTGCACAGGAGAAACAAATAATGGTTTAGTAGGTTTAATTCCTTAGCCCTCAGACAACTATAACTTTGATTTCCCCCTTTAAGACAGGAAAGAAAATTTTGAAAAGCCTTAAAACTTCATTATTCTCTACGACAAGTTTTCTGCCATGAAATGTAGCAGTGAACTAAATAAGTAGAATAGGACAGCATATCATTTATATATGATTCCCAACTTGTAAGTAATAATATAGAAAACCACAAGGAAAGGTAACACAAATGTGTGTTTACAATTATCTCAAACCAACAGACAAAATTAACTACTACCAAATTTATTATTTCCTGAAATCTAAAAATTTAAACCACAAATAATTTGACATTTCTAAAAAATAAGTATTAGTAGTGTTCCTATTACTATGATTATTTCATGCACAAAGTGATTCAATTTTGAGATGAAAAAAAACTAATGCATTTGAAAGACAAGACCTTTGAGGTAATAAGAAGCCAAAGTAAGAAGAAAAATATCAGTCTTATAATTTCAACACCATGACTTGTTTGCTCATTACTGAAATGATGATCTAGGAACAATTATTTCCTCAACTGTCCAATTGATGATGAATCTGAATAACTCAAAAAGGCATTAGAGTTTATACATATTAGAAAAATTAAACCTATTAATAAGTTAAAAGGTGAAAAATTTAGGTTATAGAGAAAATACAATAGCTACAATTACAAAGTAAAGATATAGAAAGTGAAGATATACAAAATCCATCCTAAATTTATATTAGACCATATATATGGTGCAGCAACATAACTTTCTTTTTTTAAATCAAAGCACTTTGAAAAAAGAAAGTTATGTTGATGTACCCTATACACAAGGCTATTAATCTGAATTTAATTTCTACCCACTTTCAGAATGTCACTATGGGAATGAACAGAATTTCATTATCATGAGAAGCAAAGCATGGATTTCTTATTTTTATCATCTTGTGCAATACCTTAAAATTCAGTCAGATTTAAGCTGGAAGCAGGATATTTGTTTCCTAGCCAATAGCTTTAATCAGCTAAAAAACTGAATGGCTTTCCAAATATAGTCTCAAATTTATGGTATTTATCTTAATATATTTTAAGTTGTTTTGTCACTTAACATTGAACAAAACATACCCTAAGACAACAGTTTTATCAACATTATGTAACAATGAGTTAAAAATTAAAGCTTCCACATTCCACAATAACAATTTTCATTTTTTATAATTCATAAAACCATATGCATTTACTTTCCTAAACTTATTCATAATACCATCATTTAAAGCACATGCAATTAAATGTTTCAAGTTATTTTAGACTTGGAATTGAACCTTTAATGTTGGGTGCTAAACATGCAATACATTACCACATTGGTCACAGGGAAGGCTAAATTTCCACATACTTTCTGATCTCACCAAACATACACTGGGTAAAAAAGTAGTAGAGGAACCAAGATAAAATTCTTTGTAAGTGTTCTATAGTAGAAGTAAATTTTAGAGATATTTTATTATTGAAGCCCCACCACCATCTAATAAAAGAAACTTATGTACTTTGCAACTGCATGTGGACCAAGAAAACATGGTCAGGTTGTATCTAACCTTCAACAACCAAGTTATTTCTCCACTGAACAAAACATTGTATAAATTACCTCTTATCTTATCACATTTTTTATGGAATTTTTCCCAACTTGAGAATAAAACATTTGGAATATAGGACAAAAGTGTATGATTTGTAATGGACATCATAGAAGATGCTGGCCATCATAGAGCTAAAAATAGTGTTGAATTGCTTTCATTAGCTTTGTTCATTTGAAACAGCAGGAACTTGGGTAAAAAATAGATTACTTCATTGGTGCAGTTTTTTATGAGAAGAAAAGCTCATCTCTTGCACCTAGACATGTCCTCAGAACAAATAAATTGATTTGACCCATATGACTAAAATTTGAGTCGTCCTTGTTATCTGGCCACTTGAGACTGAATTTCATCATTTGTAAGATTAACATTAAGACCCACATTGGATGGTCTAATTTGTATGACTTCTACCTATATTTTAGCTATTTTAGTTAGCCATTGGTAATTATTTTGAAAGTCATCAATTTATCTCAGAAAGCCACTGATCTATTTTTCAATCCTTAACAATCCATTTTTGCACACAGTTAATCTAATTGCCTAAACTACTAATCCATTCTGCCAATGTTACTTCATAGAATCATCTAGTATTTTAGCATTTTTGATCAATTTGATTTAAGTGGAGTTTGAGTGATGGCCTCCCAAAAGAAACCTGGAGTGTTTGATTTACAGCGTGCCAGCAGCTTCAGACATCTGAATTGTTTTTTATTAGAAACTGAACTATGAGCCAATTCAATCAAATATTGAAAGGTGTAGATCCTACCTGGTGGAAAAACAATGGGTAAGTCTTTTAATAAATTGTAAAGATAGTTTTTAATATGTTGGACAATAATATAAAATTTATAAAACAATCTGTTAGATCTTAGCCATGCATTTCTATTTATTTCAAGCCTTTCATAAAAAAGCTGATGTTTGTTCAAAATTTCCATATAGTTTAGAAAATTTTCAAGGATTAACATGTTTTCTTCAATTCCCTAGCCAATGCAAATCTTTACTTTGTACACATAGTCCCTAGAAAGCTTTGAAAAAATTACAGAATCTAACCTAAATGACCCACCAGTGGGTCACTTTGCATGAAATGTGTTAAAGATTGCAACCAGTGACCAAAATTAAGGAACTGTAATAGGACCCTTAGAATAATCAGAAGTTCTTTGCTTCACTACCTGAATGGCATGCTTAGTGTTATTTAAAGTAGCTTTCACTGCCTAGATAGCATGCTGAATGCTATTTGAAATAGCTTTTTCTACCTAAATAGCATGCTTATTGTCATTTAAAGTAGCTCCAAGTAGATGGGATAATTGACCCAAGCAAAGCTCTTAAGACATCAGTAGCCCTACGGAACAAATTTTTTCTGAGATGATTCACAAAATCTATTTACTTCTAAAATATTATCAGATCAGTCACAAAGCTCTGTTTGAGAGTTGCTCTATTTCTTAAGACATTTAAATGATCATGAATAAAATTACAGTGGACACTTCTGTACATTAAACATCATAACAGTTCAGGTAAATGTTTTTTTTTCTTTGTTAAAATTTTTATCATCTTATAATGCATATCTTCCTATTCTTAAGTTGCAAGTCAACTGGCACATCAATGTTGATTATTAGCAATCGATACACAATTTTGCAACATTTTCTGGGCCCTGCTTTTGTCAAACTCAACACACTGAATCAATCATCAGACATTTTTGGACTACTCAATACTTTAAATTAAAAGCAAAACAAAGTAAAAATATGTAACCATGATACCGTATACTCTGCACACTGGATTCGAATCACAGTTATTTTCAACACAAATTAAATGTATGGCATATGTTCAAACCAAAATTCAATACATAGATAAAATAGCAGTATAAAAAATTACAAGCAAGCAACATTGTGAAATGCAATGGAGATCGTGTTCGAAAAAATTTTTTTTCCTTATGATTCAAATAACTTTTCTATTCTACAAGAATTGAAGTTAAGAATTAGAAGGCAGGGTAGTACATTTCTGCTGTATATCAAACAATCATAAGCTAATGTTACATTTTATATATTCGAACTCTCCACGTAGTGATGACGAATAAAAAAGGATATATTGATAAATTAGTTCCAATTGCATCCATCAATAACGTTACCACATCACTCCGCACAGAATTCCGCGAGTGAATGGACAGCCAGGAATCAATCCCGAATGATACAGCAGACCAAGGACTTGTTTTTAACAACTCGAACGATCCCGTGCATCGATTCGTCGACAACAGAACGATGCTAAAACAATGAGCTCAGGAACAAGACTGAACGAACACTCACCACCAAACACGAAACGCTCTCACTACTCAAGAAGTAGAAGTAGACACAGGCCACACAGCTGATATAATTTAGTTCTTTTTCGTCATTCGTAGAACTTTGGATTGTATCTTACAATCTTTTTTCTGTTGCGTTTACGATGTATATGGTGAAAGTGCAGGAAGTCAAAAATCCTCATCATGAAAATTTATTCATAGTAGACGTGTATAAAAACATCTGTTGTTTTAAGTGTGGGATTTCGTTTTAAATTTGGTGTTCAGGTATGACTTGGAGGCGAGAAGATGGGATAAAAATATGCTCTTTATGATTGTGTGTAGATAAGTATAAGTATTTTTCATGCATGAACTTTCATTTTTTTTCTAAATGAGTCTGTAGAAGTAACAAATGTATAATAATGTGAAACAATTGAACATCGTTATTTTTGTTACCATTGATAGACAATTCTTCCCTGGTAAAATCAATATGGTCAGTGGTTATTGAAGATAATAATAAACGCATTCGAATTACTTTCTTACCAGCGACGAATAAGGTTTATGAAAAGATAACGTGATTAGGTATGTTTTAATATCTTGAACAGATGAAACGTCCGTTCAACGAGTGCCTTTCTCGTTTTGGTCTCGTCGTGGTGCCGCTTCCCATCAGATCGCCTGTATAAGTCGCACTGCTTACTGAGTGCTTATACGGTACAGACGCCACGCAGCCTGTCGGTCTTAACATTCAAGTACTTTTCGTGCTATCGTGTCTTTTATCTAATAAATCGTGTTTTCTAATCGTATCTATTCTATAGACCATACTGTTCTCACTTATTCTATTTTGTGAATCCGGAATTGTGTTGTTATCAATGTAAAATGATAATTAAAGAGGACAGAATTTGTTTGTATAGCACGTGCTAAATTATTATTAATTTATGCGCCCTGAGATGAATATCTTGAACGGAGATCAATTGTTATTTCCTAAATTTGAAGATTGTTTGTGCCTTAGAAAACTATATCTCAGAGAATACTAAAATATGATAAACCCAAGCTATACTCAAAGTTATCACACATTATCTGCCATTCCAATAGCAATGATACATATAGAATATTCAACATTGGGGGTTTAAAATGTCTTATTGTTAAGATCGTTAAGTGATAAAGAGACGTTGATTGAGAGTACCTGAAACGATGGTTGTGTTCTCACGATTAACACAAAACTTGATAATGAAGTGAGGGAAAATTACAAAATGACATTTAATCCATAAAAGTTAGATACAATTTCATGGGATAATTTGAGTTTCCAAAAAAGGGGCTAAAATATTGTGAATAAATACGTGAGAAATGATGAAACTCTAATTGAGATTTTTAATTTACTGATCGATTATTTAGTGTGATGTATTCATAATTTATTAAATTAAAATTAGTATTGTATTTAACTGAAAATTTCATTTCGTTTACTTATATCAAAAATTACATATCAGAGAGAGACGATAAATTGAAATTAAAATTTAAACGTTTTGAATTGATAAGAGGAAAATACCGATAGAGTCAAAGAATAGTTACTATAGATCGAAAGTTTCAAATTTTTGCACCTTCTTGTTACAATGTGGAACTCCCTTAAATACTGGCAGTTAAATCTGTAAACTTTCAGGTATATAGATTCTTAACCGCTTGAGTTGAATCCGTAGACTTTCTAATTAGGTCTGAGAATCTGTTGCTTTGAGTGAGTGGTCCCAACCTTTTTGTGATCAAGTACCACTTGGAGGTCCCGTACAGTCGCTTCGTACCACCGGGTTCCAGAGAAACTAAATTCGATCAGATATCACTTTATTTCCATAATAATTGTACAAGTAGAACACGCAAATCAACTAAGATTTGCCAACTACAAATCTTTGCCAGATTATCCTGTGTTAGGGAGTAAACATTTTTGTGAAGTAAAAAATAACAAAATAAAAATTGTTCATGATCCCGAAAGTGTTCGCGTACCACCTGGAAGGCCCTCGCGCACCACTAGTGGTAAGCGTTCCACTGGTTGGGAACCACTGCTTTAAGTTCTTCCTACAAATGCATGATATTAAAACACGTTATTTTTACCCGGCATACACACTAGTATTTAATAATAATGACAGTATGAGGATCCTTCAAAAAAAAGATACTAGTATGATATTAAAAACTTGGATTGAATGCATCAAGTTGGAATATACGCTCTATAACAAAATGTAGAAACAAACGGACACCATTTTACCACTTTGTAATTTTGTAATCTACAATTTACTATTGAATACTTTGATGCTCATTGTTTGTCATTGAGACATGAGTACTTGCTAAGGAGGAAGCTTGGTTAATTATAATTAACCATTATAATTATACTGCTTAAGATTTTTTAATGTATGACAATTTTCTTACTTCATTTGGATGAATACATTTACGTAATATGAGTTTGTCAATTCGTATAACTGTTTGAGGTGTGACCCACTTCATCCTCTAATTACCTGCTCTAGATTTTCTTTCTTTTCAGGGTTTAAGAGTTACTTTCCTTAACATACATGAATTTACAACTTCCTTTAATTAGAAATTCCTTTCGCCTGAAATTTCTGAAATTTTTTCCTCAAACGAGGAATTTCACTGACGCAATCCATCAGTGGATTGCATAACGCGCAGAGATTGTTGCCATGGTTACCGGAACAGTGCGGTCGTGAAATAAATTATCAGTAGATTTAAACGCGTATATAAATACTCGTTTTAGAATACACGTAGCAATTCGTACTATAAACATCTGGACTCATAAGTTCTTGAACATACTTGTAGACTAATAAGGATTCCTTCAAGTTTATTCAGCTTGTTTCATCAGAAACTCACTGCAGACGACAGAACTCGATAGACTAAGAATTTTGAAACAAATGTTACATCATTCAAGACTCATTTTGATTTGCAGAGAATAATAGCAGACATTTGTCTAATTTAACTGTATAACTCTTGGCAGAATAATTAATTACTTTGTACAATAGGTGTCCGTAATTTTGGTTGCACTCGCATGTCTAAGTGCGGATGGGTAAGTAGGGGCGCTGGCACATGCTCTGACCGACTTATTTCGCCAATGCCACCATCGAGCGCTTCGGAATAAAAGATGATCTTCGTCGCCAGTTGCGCGCTGGGCGCTGTTGACAGTGGTGCTATTTAACACGCTAACATCCCCGGTGAAGCCAGTCAACTTTGCCTACTTTTCTAGCAGCTGATCTGTAACGTGATAGGTAAGATTCTTGTTTCCC
>VCRD01001056.1:103496-116721 GCA_006783055.1 Trinorchestia longiramus | reverse complement strand
GTACTATAAACATCTGGACTCATAAGTTCTTGAACATACTTGTAGACTAATAGGGATTCCTTCAAGTTTATTCAGCTTGTTTCATCAGAAACTCACTGCAGACGACAGAACTCGATAGACTAAGAATTTTGAAACAAATGTTACATCATTCAACACTCATTTTGATTTGCAGAGAATAATAGCAGCCTATTTCTAATTTAACTGTATAACGCTTGGCATAATAATTAATTACTTTGTTCAGTAGGTGTCCGTAATTTTGGTTGCACTCGCATGTCTAAGTGCGGATGGGTGAGTAGGGGCGCTGGCACATGCTCTGACCGACTTATTTCGCCAATGCCACCATCGAGCGCTTCGGAATAAAAGATGATCTTCGTCGCCAGTTGCGCGCTGGGCGCTGTTGACAGTGGTGCTATTTAACACTCTAACATCCCCGGTGAAGCCAGTCAACTTTGCCTACTTTTCTAGCAGCTGATCTGTAACGTGATAGGTAAGATTTTTGTTTCCCTTTGCGGTGTATTCTTACTGACACAACTAGCGGTCGATATTCACGGAGTTGCTCCTTTTAAAGCCCCATAGAAGCACTGAGCTAAGGCGTAGGCGCTGCTGGACACGTGCTTGCACTCGTTAGAGACGTAATCTGATTCCTTTCCGCACTCACATAGTGCTTTTTATTTATCTCACACCATGTACATAAATTTAACATTTCATTGAAAGTAGCGTGCAAGTATCGAGATCTGAATTGAATTGTTTCCCTAGAAGACTCAACTTAAATGATCTTTTGAGCGCATAATTCACCACTCAAGTTAACATATTTTCAAAACTGATAACCGATGCAAACTGCAAGTAAAAGAACTAATAATTGGCACTTTCAGCAAGGCTCAAAAACTTCACTTTTTAATGTCAAAATAAGTTACATATTCACGCCTTGTCCCTGTATTCTGTGCCACGTGTACACCTCTTTAAAGCTGCAGCATTTAGCTTGAACAATCAGCCGGCAGCATCACAATGCACGTGTTATGTTCTTTGAAGTATGGTAACATGTACAGGAGTCAAACATTTAGCTAGACGGTGGAACTCTGTGAACCCATGCTATGTTCACAGCCGTGTTCAAAGTCGTGTTCACAGCCGTGTTCACAGCCCTGTTCACAGCCGTGTTTACAGTCGTGTTCAGAGCCGTGTTCACAGCTGTGTTCACAGCCGTGTTCACAGTCGTGTTCACAGCCGTGTTCACAGCCGTGTTCACAGCCGTGTTCACAGTCGTGTTCACAGCCGTGTTCAAAGCCGTGTTCACAGCCGTGTTCACAGCCGTGTTAGTGCTTACCCGAACAACAACAGAGGGGATATATGTATAACATGAACATCTAACTTATTCACGAGTAGCGGATGGTGCTCACTAGGGTAACAGTTCAGTGTGTAGTTTGTATGTTGTTTCTGACAACTTCAATATTTTTCCTGCTAAATTGCTGCATTGGTTCCTTCTTACAACATAACAAGTCTGTGGTTCTTTGGTTAATGTACAGCTTTTATGTGTTTACATAATTTTGACGTGCGTTGTATCATGGTACGAAAATACGAGACGAAAAGACGTAATTTTGTTCATTGTAATGATTACATTGTGAATTACATACAATGATTGTAATGATTGTTTGTGTATCTTATTTCCCTGTCATATTCTGTATTTTACAGTAAGCCTGGAACAGATGTTTCAAACCTGCGGTAGCTAACCAGTATGAGAATTTAAATAACAGGTGTGGTTATAAATATTAAGTGGCTACTCAGAGATGGCACTGAATTTTGTAGGAGGTAAATTTATCTGTTCTTTTATTGTATTGTTCAACAGTAGAGATCATGTGTGAATCGGGTGTTATGAATTATTATAGTACTGGAGAGTTCCCATGGAAATTCCACGGGTTAGATTTGACGAATTCGAAATTATGATAACGGCGAAAGTATTGAAGATTGAAAACGAATTGTGTTTTAAATTAATGTTTTTCGTGAATACATGCAGAACTTTCCTTCTGTATCTTATCTACCGATTGCATGGTCTAGATTGTACCCGTGGAAATTCCCCGGTTTAAAAGTGATATAATTATGGATCTATGAAACAAAATACATTTTTCAGTTTTACCGAAGGTACTATCAGAAATAATTTTTTGTCATTAATATATGCAGAACTTTCATTCTGTATTTGATCAACAGATAACACGCCCATGTGGGAGAAGAAGGATAATAACGGGAAAAATGACATATTTCATAGGAATCCGGCGCCTTCGGTATCCACAATACAATGCTTATAATACATGCATACCCGTTCTGATTTTGGTTTAAGAGAATTTTTCTTTGGTATTATGCGAAGTATATAATGGGACGGACACACACAGATAGACAGAGACAGAGAGAGAGAGAGAGAGAGAGAGAGATGGAGATACAGTGTCTATTATAAATGTAGAACACACACATGAAAATTCAAGTATTTTTTACTGAATTTTCCGTTTGATTTGCCAGTGGACGCGAATTTTGCGGAGTTTCCACATTGAAGGATGTGCCTTTGTTATCCACAATACAATACTTACAATATATGTACACCCTCCCGAATTTTCTCCTATCTAAATCCTTAAGAGCATGACAGAGAGACGGACCAAGCAAGCAACAAACTGTGTATTATTATATGTGGAAAAGATTTTAATAGCATAGAAATACTCTAAACGCCTCTTTTCACAGCATCTTTGTGCTACAAATAGCATCATGTTTGTAAACATACCAGATTCTCGAAAAAGTTCTGGTGTTTTTATTAATATTAAAAAACATATACTTCTTAGAATACCTGAAACTATATAATATACCAGTGGTTCTCAATTTTTTCTGTCATTTCCCCCAGCACCCACTCCAGCCATCCAGATTTCCCTCTTCATGTGTACGAGAGAAAGAGTAGTCAAAACACACTGTGATTATTTACTATTTCATTTATAAAACATGCAAACATACTGATGAAGATATAGTTACATAATAAAGCAGTAACAACTAATCGTATAGCCTGAAATATGAGAAAATATATATGAGATTTTTTTATTGCTAGTAATACGTATAATTATTCCCTCTGGTAGCTTCAAATTCTCAGTTTCACCCAGTTTGGGACTCACTGATACATCACACGTGTGACTCTTGCTGAACGTCACACTCTCCGCACGTGAACACAAATCGTTCAAACTATTGCAGGTATTTGTCGCAGCAGAGTCTAGACAAAGCGACACTGTTGTACTGACAAGGTGGTGTTGTCGTTCTGACAAGGTGCAGTGTTGTCGTACTGACAAGGTGCAGTGTTGTCGTACTGACAAGGTGCAGTGTTGACGTACTGACAACGTGCAGTGGTGACGTAATGACAATGTGCAGTGGTGACGTACTGACAAGGTGCAGTGGTGACGTACTGACAAGGTGCAAAGTGACGTAATGACAAGGTGCAGTGGTGACGTACTGACAAGGTGCAGTGGTGACGTAATGACAAGGTGCAGTGATTGCGTGAAAATCTCAGGGTAAATAAATGACTTCCCGGACTGCTCTATGGCAGCACAAACTTCAAAAAAATTTAGTTAACTCTGTCTCTTTTTTTGCAATCGAACTAGTTTTATCACGAACTATTATTCCTCATGTATTTTCTCCCTAAGTTCGTGATATACCTATTTCTAATAAATTTTTATGTATTGCTGCATATACCGACTCTGAAACACGCTAGTATTTCAACGTTACAACACTCTGCAACACAGTAATAATACTGTAGTGGTCAAGTGGTGTGCATCCTTGCTTGACATGAGGGAAAGACCCGGGTTCGATTCCGGTAGCCGCCTTGGTCTGTTTGTGCCCGATCATCGGCGGGCGAGAAACATGTCCAGCATGCTGCGACGCTAGACGCACAGAGAAAGACTAGACACTCAACACGCTCATCGAAACGCCCCTGTGGGCCTCTACTTCAAGTTGCAGCACGGAAGACAGAAATTATCACGTGGAGCATCATCATTACACTTAATATATGAACATTTAGAATTGAAAATCCTATGCCTCTATAC
This sequence comes from Trinorchestia longiramus, assembly GCA_006783055.1. Classification (NCBI taxonomy): domain Eukaryota; kingdom Metazoa; phylum Arthropoda; class Malacostraca; order Amphipoda; family Talitridae; genus Trinorchestia; species Trinorchestia longiramus. The sequence goes on along the minus strand of VCRD01001056.1, from coordinate 112,660 downwards.
TGCATATTTGATTATAAATAAAAGTTTTTAAAAAAGTTCTTCTAGAGTTCCAACGTTGCAACACGCTAATATTGTTACGCTGCAACACGCTAGTATTGTTACGCTGCAACACGCTAGTATTGTTACGCTGTAACACGCTAGTATTGTTACGCTGCAACACGCTAGTATTGTTACGCTGCAACACGCTAGTATTGTTACGCTGTAACATGCTAGTATTGTTACGCTGCAACACGCTAGTATTGTTACGCTGTAACACGCTAGTATTGTTACGATGCAACACGCTAGAATTGCAACGCAGCAAAAGCGTCTTGGCATTCAGAATAAAGCTTTCATTGAGCAGCGAGTACTTAAAGTCTTCACTTCCTGGTCTCTGATATAAAATTTATTCTTGGTAATTTCGTATTTACACTCTAGCTCATTTTGTGGGTGATTTGCAGTTGGTAAGTGTAAGAAATTGGGCTCTTAAAATGTCTGTTTCTTCGATAAATTACGTGTTCTTATGCCACTATATTTAAAAATTTCAACATTAGTTACTTTAGCTATTTCAGCTTGCTATGAATTTCTTGCATTTTTCTTTAGCTTGTAAAAAAATTCAACTGGGGGAATTCAAGTATTAAATTTATCTAATTCATAAAATGAGGTATCTTTTTTATTCATTTAACCATGGAAACAACTTGTATGTACTATGCGTAAGCTCCATTGACATATGTAACTGATCAGCAAATAATAAACCCTATGCACACTGCGGTCGAGAGTGTTAAGTGAACTCTGTAACGCAGCGTCAATTTCTGAACAATTGCAATAAAATCACTTGACAAAATCTTAGTCGTTGCGAAACCTGGATTCTTGTTTCACAACGAACTGGATCAGGAATGATGGACGAAGCATTCTCGCTTTAATTATGTGTTGTTACCTTAATTGATCTTTAATTAAGGGAGTTTTCACGCAGTTCATTTTTCGTGGAAGGACTTCAACGAACGGGAACACACATGGACATTAGCTGCTAGTTCCGATTTTTCTTATAGGGCTTGGAATACTGGTCGAGTATTGATTGTGAAGAATGAGGATTCTACTGTATTTGCTACAAAGTTCGGATTCTTCTTTTAAGGCTTGAAATACTGATCGATTTCTGTGAAAACTAAGAATTTGGTTGCATATGTCCTGGAGTTCAATCTAGCATTCAAGCCTTCAAGTCTGAGTTAGTTAGGGGGGTTGGAAGCTAAAGACGGCATGAAAATGTTTAGCTTGTGTGTTTTTTCAACTAAACCAATGGCGAATTTTCTGCGCTGGAATAGATTAGAATATGGCAACAGGAACGAGCCATTTGGTTCATTCTTGGGTTGCAATACCACCCAAGTCCCATGACGCTTAAAATTAAGGCGTCAACGACGTACGAGTACCTTAATCATGCTCAGGCACTTCAGTCACGTACATGCACTTCAATCACACACAGGCCACAGGAGTAAACAAGGATAGCGCTCAGTTATCAATTTTTACGTAATTATTACCTGACTCGCATTACGCAATAATTATATGATTCTAGGAACACAACACTTATAGGACTCCTGATACACAATGGTTATATGACTTGCGGTTCACATGAATACAACTTTATGGTACACATGCATGTAACTCTCGGGACGCATAAATATAACTTTCAGTAACCATAACTATGACTTGCAGTACAAACATATAAATATGCCTCGTGGTACGCAATGATTATAAGACTCCCTATGCACAAATAGTACGTGTCTTACAACATACAACTATTACATGACTCTCGGTACACAAGAAGTACATGACTTGTGGTACGCAATGGTTACATCTCAAGGTACATAAAGAGTTCATGACTCTCGGAACATACAAGTGATGCATGGTACGCATTATTATGGGTTGTTTTATATACAAATTATAGGACCCGTAATACGCAATAACATGACTTACGATGTACGATAATTATATATTCATGCTAGGTGAGGAACTTTAGTTACAGTGGTTGCATTAGAAAGTGAAGTAAAGAAGTGCTTATTGCACTTAAAAATAAACCGAATTTAAGAGAAATTGAATCAAAAAAGCGCTCTGTTGCTGAAAGCAGACGTTTTTCAGTAGATTCTTCACTTAGAGTTAGAGATCATTGTTTGTACTTGCGTAGGCGTAGGTTACTTATTGCAAAGATGTGTATTACTCATGTATTTTGACAGTCTAGACTCTAGAGCAAGGGTCCTCAACATTTCTCCGACCTTGTACCCCTTCAGTATTTCGACAGATGAGCATGTACTCCTGAATTTTTATGACAGAAAGGTACGTAGAAAAATAAAGTTCCACTGAATTTTCAATGAAACTTTTAGGTTGTAGGGATTATATATTAACATTAAATCAACCTCTTTAGATAAGCAAATGTACCCCTAGCGGTACATGTACCCCAGGTTGTGAACCCCTGGTCTAGGATATAGGGAATAAATAAATCCTCCAACCTTGATTACTATCATACGCCACTTCTCTTTGAAGCATGAAAATAAGATTATGCGAAACCATTAGGCGAGGTAGTCCTACTGAAGAGTTACGAGAAGTAATTTGAATTACTGTAGGAGTTCTAGTGTATGGAGCTGTGGTAAATCAAACATAGTCCTTTGGCAAGCGGGATCAGTCGATTTTGATTTCTTCTCTCCACTTCTCATGCTTGTTTTGTGTTTTTTTCGTTGTATTTCTTGGACCAGCTAATTAATTCAATTCAAGCTTCAATTTTCATGGTGAGATTGACAATTCAAACTTCAATTTTCATGGTCCGTCATACTCTTAAAGAGTTGTTATGGGACTCTTAATCAACTATGATTAAGAGTCTTAATCATAGTTCCCGTGGTCAGGTTGATATGTCTTAGACTCAATATTTAAAATGAGGTTGGTACTGCATTAAGATTTCTTTTCTTCTGGTTCCAGAGACGAACTGGTGATAACACTAACTAACCGTCTCTAATGTAATGATAGAGCAAAAGAATCTCAATAAAGCTTCAGACGGCTTTTATTTTTGTCATGTTTGTCTACCATTACTGCCTGGCAGCACGGCTTTGCGTAGCTAGAAATTTGGGGCCACTGCTGCTGGTATCAGGTGCTTATCTCAAGGTCCTTCACTTACGCAACGACAGTCATACAAATATCTTCAAATTTTGCAGCCACACTAAATACAGGCACTAGATATTCAGTAGACTCTGGTTGAGTCAAGTTTCCCTACTGTTGATGGTCCAGTTGTCGCAAGTTGATCGTCTGACTTGGTGACTGAAAATATTTACCAGATTTTTTTGTACGTTTATTTTACCTGCGAGTCAATGATCAACTGTGAGATGAGAAAAGTAACATTTTCTATGGTAAAAAAGGTATAACCTACACCAATTTCCAAATACAGTTCCTGGAAATATTTTTTGGAGGTAATGTTGTCTATTTGGTAGCTATTTATTTCTTTTTTTGGCAACCTGAAAGTATTTGTATGCGTATCGGGAGGGTGTTAGCGCATTACCTGTTGAAATCTACGCTAACGGAGGGTACAAGTTTGTTGAATTGTTGAACATACAAATCTTCCATCGGTAAGCATCGCTACGAGTCCAACACTGTTCATTGTTTCATGTTGCCACAGCTGCATGTTCCAAAATCCAAAACTTATGAACACGTGTACAGCGCATAAGCAAAAAAATTTTTTTTAGAAAATTATCAACAAAAAACTATGAAAGGTAAAGAGATCAGGATATTTGTAAACGATAGAGAAGATCCTAAAGTTCTACTAATAATTAAGTATGAATTTAAAAATTGATTTATTATTATTTGATTAATACTTATTCAATTAAATCATTATTAATTTTATAAAAAGGGATGTTACTTGTGCGCCACTCTGTATTATCCAGCTATGTAATTACTGTACGACCATTGCACCCTAACAGTACATTTCAAACCAGAACAACTGATATAAGAAAAATTCTTGAGCAAAGTAAATCAGTGAAAAATCATTCGTGTTTCGTTGCCCTTGGGGTTATGTATACTTTCCAGCTTGATTTAGTGTTTTACCGATATAAAATCATGAATGTCAAAACGAAGACCGTATTGATCGTTGCTTTGTTACGTGTGGAAAAATACTAGTTGGTCTAAGTGTTGGTCTACTAGTTGAAATGTATGATACTTCTATAGTTGGTACAACAATTTACTTCAATATTCATCTAGAATCTAGATCTTCTTATCTAGTTTTCTATTATTTTTCGATTATTTCTCATGATTTTATTTTTCTGTTTTCGTGCTTGACTTGCATGTGTTTCAGTGTTGTCAAAGAATCTCCTAATATCAACTGCCTCTGGTCAGTGTGCCAAAAAAATATATTCTACAGAACTGTTTTTTTTGTGAAATCGCTGCTTTGACTCAAAATTTTCCTCTCAGGAAAATTACGCCTGTAAGTAATTATTGCACTCTTATAATGAACTATTATGAAAAAAAGAGTGCTCATTATAAGACATTCCTGTTCTCAATCAATAATTACTTAGAGTCGAGTTATGAGTGACGATTTTACGTAATTTCAGATTGAGAACAGGAATACCTTATAATAAGCTGTTTTCTATGCCAAGGCTTCGTAAATGTTATTTGAATTTTCACTTAAAGAAATATAGCATAGCACTGACTCATGGAATGTCTCCTTGTTGACCGTTTCTGAAAGTGTCCCGACAGATAACTGACTCTTCCACTAAGTAAACGTAGTAATTTCTATTTCTTTAATTCGTGAGTGTTGTCGATCTTCTGCTCTCGTAAACATGTCACGTGATTTCTATCTGCTTCCTGAACCACTGTTTTTTCGTTTAAAATCAATGGGGGAGTACGTCTGCTTTCTCTTGTACATCACTCTTCTCGGCTCAGCCTGGTCTCTTCAGAACTACCGCCTTCTTGGCTAAGTTTACCACTGCCAGTAGTTTACAATGCTTGCCAATATAATTGTACAATATTGTATATAATAGTTTACAACTTTTTTCAATTGGTCGTTTTTTTGGGGATGCATAAAATACGTGAAGTGTGTCACTTGCATTTAGGCAAAAAAGGAACTTTCTTAAAAGTCCTTTTTTTGTGTTGCTTATGATAAATTTTGAGAAATTACAGTTGAACAATTTCCTGAGTGTGTCTGCACCAATTAGGAAAGAGATCCTTATCGACGAATAGTGACAAATTCAGGAACAGGCATCCTAACTGTAGTGTTTCATGCTTAATTCTCGAGACTTGAATTTGCCCATTAGTGAGCCTTAGACCTTCTAAGGAAACTTTTCCGCATCGTAGAAAATCTCTCACTGAATCTGCTTTCGTGTGATGTTCTCAACTGAGACAGAATTCATATTAATTATATAGTTTGGTCTTCACCCCTACTGCTTGCTGGGGAAGTGTCTATTGGACAAGTTCTGTTAAATGAGTCCCCTGCTGTTGCCCCACTTGGCAGCTGCCGCTTCCCCACGTGTCTGTCTACCTGTCTACGGTATGTTGGGGGAAGTGATGTACTGTTGGGGGAATTGTATATTTTTAGCTAAGTGCATTGCGCGCTGCATTCGCTCTTTAGTTTCCTTGATGTTAGCCCGCCGTTTGCATTTTAATATTCTTACATTAAAAACATGAGCATTTTGTTCACTCGTACATACTAGAATTAATTTCTTCAAAGAGCCCTTGTTACAACATAATCGATTTTGTATCTTTTGTTTATATTCAGCGTTTTCAGTTGCTACTATTCGCTGCCGTGAGAAGTTTTTGGTCTACTAGCAAGTACAGTAATTTTGTAGGAATTGAATCATTTTTAATGTTTCTTAATTCTAGAATCGTCAATTTTAATTTGAAAAACAAGACGTACTTATAAGTGATATTTTTAGTTTGTGTGTACTATTTTATTGTAGAAAAAATTCTAAACAAATTTAAAGGAAATGTCCAGTAAGCCTTTGGCTTCCAATATGGAGCAGAGATAAGACGCAATTGACGTCTTTCCTGCAATGAACATCTGAGCGTCTAATATTTTCAGTGCAAACATTTCTATTATAGATGGAAACGTTGCGTCTAATTTGAAAGGTTAACATGTAACTAAATTATCTTTTGTAACATGGGTTCTCGAAAGTTCATGTTATTGATGCAATGTTATAATTTAGGTTAAGGTATGGATTTTTTGAAGTCATATTACTGAAAGAGGACATAAGACACTATTTCCAATGAATCTCATAACATAAGATATTACACTTTTATTTCTTAAATTATCGTGTTATTTAAATTTTAAGATGGCAGATGGCAGTAGGTAGTAGCATTGAGATGCCTTCGCTAACACCACTGAAATGACAGCTTCAAATATATAAATTTATTATTGTGTTGGTGTAGTGTATCTAAAAGTTATATACCTTAGCCTGCACAGTATTGTAAACATAATGTCTAATACATATATGATACATGACATTATTTATAATGACATAATATGCAACTTAATACATAATACATAACTTAATACAGTGTATGACAACATAGTACGCAATTCAAAACACATTAAACAACATTATGCCTATCACTGCATTTAAAATAACATAAAGTTATGTATAATACAGAAGATGATACAGCATATTTCATAATGTCATTGTGTAATTCGCTTGCTTGTTTAGTCCTGACCAGCTGAAGCTGAAGTATTGTCAAATCTATGGCCAGGAAAGACCTGACAGACTTTTCGGTCTCCACTTCAGTGTGACAAGAGGCGGAATAGAATCAAACACATCACGCTGGCTAATAAATAGCTAGACTTTGTCAGCGTGAGAACGTGATGACGCGTCTCCTTCAGTCATGTACATACTCGAAGAATCGCTACTTCTGCTTATACTGTATAAGCGAATTCCAGGGCATGTTATTTTTAGAAGGATATTTTTTATTTAACTGGGAGCCCCTACCTGAGGTATTTTTTTAAAAAATGATGACAACTAAACTGTAAATGTTAATGATTTAAAGATACATACATAGCTTCTTGCTTTCAATATTTTAAAAAAGTACCTCACTAATGAGCTACCGTGCCTATAGGGACTTGGGGCCTCTAAGAGATACATAAGTAGGAGGATGCGTAAGCTCTCTCAATCGAATTTGTTGCAAATGCTTGACCTCGTCACGGTGTCTTCGAGGTTATGAAGTCCTCAGGGAAGTGATAATGCCCATAGCAGAATCAACAACCCTTGCTTGCTAAGGGGAGCACGCAGGTATAGCGCGGTTAGGTTTGTAGTTTGATCTGCCTCATCAAGGCTGGCAACTGATAAGTACAAACATCGTTCAAGCGTTGTGCTTTAGTGTCTAAATACTAAATCCAACCCCTGCATAACTTCTAGATGTGTTATTTATACATGAATTAATATGGTTGATAGAATTCATGGTTCTGCAGTTCAGCTATGTTTGTGTGCTGATTTAATTAATTATTTTTCATCAATCTTAAAATAGGATTATGTTTGATAATGCATTCGAATAAAAGTTTGAAACTGTTGAAATATTTGTTTCACTTCACTGTAGTTGTCTGTGCTCGTTCTAGATCCTAATGCCAAAAGAAATACCTAGTACTAATATTCTGTTTATTGTTTATTGAAAACGTTCATTTTTATTTTTAGGCTTCAGTGCTGTGTATGTAAGAAGTATTTTTGTTGAAAAAATCTTCTGAATAATAAACGTTCATTGTTTTCTCGCAAATGTAATTTATTTGTATAACAAAATAATTTCAAAGAAATGAACATATGTTCATAATCCAGACTGATTTGGAAGGATATTTCCACACTGCCCTATTTCAGTTATTATAGAAACGGTCTACCTTTCGTCCGAAGTGAGAACCTTTCTTTGACCATAACTAGTCATTATAGGCACCAGTAATGTCGACACCCCTACTTCTACGAGACGGCATCTGCTCGTTCATTGGCCCGTAGTTGGTGTAGTCTTAACTGCGTAATGGAATGCTGGCGTCGTCCTTCAGGCGCACGGCGTGTGTGTGTGTGGTTGTGTGCTAGCAGACAACCTTGTGTAGATCCTCTGCCTCCTGTTGCTGGTGTTGCTGTCCAGTTCTAGCTCCGCGTGCTGCAGTCGTCAGAGCTCTGCATATATTCTTTTACTAGGTGTATTTATTTGCATAACGTGTTTTGGTGCCTACTTTTTGTGAAGTGGTGTCCGGCTTTTAAGTGTGTTGCGACAATTATCGTGGTTGTCATTGGATAGTCAAGAATGATATTCTTGATAAAATTGAGCGATATGTGCTCTGGTCATAGTTGAATATCATGTTGTACGGTAGGCTTTACGCTATCGAATATTACAAAACTGTTACATCTTTGTGGTTGCGGTGCTCATTGTGTTATAATTAGTATAATCATTGTAAAATATGCAACGCATGTTCATTCACTATAGCATGTTTGTGGAATTTCCTGAGTGCTTGTATGTTTTATTCGGAATAATCCCTAGTGGCAATATCTTGTAGGGGCATCTGAACTAGCAATTATACCGTAGTTGATTACAGTCATTTTCGAAGTACAGTGTTGTGACGGATCTGTCTCTCCTATCTTCGCTGGCTCTGTTGTGTTCTATGAGACTGTCACTTGTGTGCCATTTTTTGAAGTTACCTGCTGCCTGTCCTGTTTCTCCTGCCCACCCACCTAAAATAGGCTGCATTTTCGGTTAGAATTCTTTGTATTTAATATTGGCTTGGCGAATGAAACATAGTTCATTACGTTGGATGCTTTTGCAAGATGCTGACGTGTTTTCTTTCTCACACACTCATCTTGTTGCGTATATACACGTCATTTTGAGTACTTGCGTACGGGCACGTTTTTTAAGTACTTGTGGACACACAGTCTTTTGAATACTTGTGTACATACATGTTTTTTGAGTATCTACGTACATACATACACGTCTCTTTAGTACCTACATACATACACGTCTTGTTGAGTACCTGCAGACATACACGTCTTGTTGAGTACTTGCGTGTATACAGGTTTCGTTGAGTACTTGCGTACATAGACGTCTTGCTGAGTACTTGCTTACATACACGTCTTGCTGAGTACTTGCGTACATACACGTCTTGCTGAGTACTTGCGTACATACACGTCTTGCTGAGTACTTGCGTACATACACGTCTTGCTGAGTACTTGCGTACATACACGTCTTGCTGA
>VCRD01001056.1:77303-103414 GCA_006783055.1 Trinorchestia longiramus | reverse complement strand
TCCAGAGCCAGGGATACTATTCCAGAGCCAGGGCTACTATTTCCGATCCAGGGCTACTATTCCAGAGCCAGGGCTACTACTCCAGAGCCAGGGCTACTTTTCCAGAGCCAGGGATACTATTCCTGAGGCGGGGATACCATTTCAGAGCCAGGGATACTATTCCTGAAGCAGGAATACTATTTCAGAGCCAGGGATACTATTTCAGAGCCAGGGACACTATTCCAGAGCCAGAGATACTATTTCAGAAATAAAGCTGGGCCTTTTTTCTCGTAAGTGCTTGTTTTTTTATATGGAACAGAATTGAAGTCCAACAAGCGTTATCGTGCAAGAATAGCAGGTAGTGATTAGTGTGTATACTGTTACGGAGATAATCTTTGCATCTAGACCCCAGGCTAAAGCAGCAATAGAAGGCTGGTCCATTCTTACCTGATGCTGATACCATCAACGTTTCTTAAATGGTTAGGGTTACTTGGGTTTATTTACGCCTGAGTTTTTTTCGTTTCCTGGAGATTCATGAGCTTTCATAGCCGGTGTGGCGGACGGTGCTGAGACCCAGAAATTTTGCGCGCTTGTGATGGAAAACAAACTAAAGCTTTGTCTAGTTAGACTGTTATAATCACCGTAAATGGTTGAATAGTCAAATTCTGAGCACAATTAATATGTATAGTAACTGATGCTAGAAAGATATGCTTATAAGTCGAACCATCCGTTGTTACAGCACTAAGCTTGAACACTCCCAGACGATGTCGTTAAAAATGTAGACGCGATTTACGTCTCTGCATTCGTCTTCTCTCAGCTGAGTTACGTGCGCTGGAGTTTTTTGATGGCACAAACCATGAAAAAAAATTCGATCGCACCGTCGTGACGCGCCGTGCACTGCGCAGTCACGAGGAAACCTCAGTAATTTTGCACTGGCAAGCGTTCAGAGTTATAATAGCATAGAAAGCCTAGTTCTTGAGGTCTGGCTTGCAACCTGGCATCAGAAACCCGGAAAAGTTTGTACAGTTTTTTGAGTTATTGTTAAACAAAAGGCGTGAACTTTTCCAGAAACTTGATATTACAAATTCTAGACATTCAGTACGTGAATATCGCACACAGGTGTGAAAGCATTTCCTCATTCAAAGTTTGAGTTACACTCGAAGTTTTCTGTTAAGTTTGTGTGATTCAAGTGATGCTGAAAATTCTTCTGCACAATATTAACTATATTTTGTAATATTCCCTTTGTGCTGAGCACCACTTCATGCTCATGTACTTACGCGAAGATGACAAAGTAAATAATTAAAATAAAAGTTCTCATATTTATTAAGAGTATTTCTTTTCTGTACCAGACAAACATGATATCATTCTTTCATAATTTTAATGCCATTCAGTGCTTCCAAACTGACTGCCAGTGTGTGTGTTGACTGTCATTTTACAGAATTCCTCATCTCTGCTAATTTATAAGAGATTTTTTGTACGATGATAGTCAGCGATAGTTTATTTTCTGTTTTTATTGTGACTACCTAATTCTTTTATCTCAGATCTCAACGAGTTTTTAGGTCTTAGGTCCAATGATAGTTTTTTCTGTTTTTGTTTATTGTGACTACCTAATTCTTCTATCTTAAATCCCAACGGGTTTTTAGGTCTTAAGTCCAACGATAGTTTATTTTTATTGTGATTGTCTAATTCTTTTATCATATGTTCCAATGGGCTTCGAGATCTTAGGTCCAACGATAGTTTATTTTCTGTTTTTATTGTTGACTATCTAATTCTTTTGTCTCAGATCTCAACGAGTTTTTAGGTCTTAGATCCAACGATAGTTTATTTTCTGTTTTTCATTGACTATGTAGTTCTTTTATCTCAGGTTCCAACGGCTTCTTTGTGAAGGCGCTCTCTGAAACAATAGCTTTTCCTTTCCCAGAAAATGTTCTTCTACGAATAGCGCTGTGCTAGCAACCCACTGCTCTCAGAAATGTTTCTCGTCTGTGGCTAGCACGTTTTATTCTTCGATATTATTCTCATCATTCAAGTTTTTCCTAAGCTTAAATAAAATCCTCCATTTTATTAATCAGCTGAACTTGAGTGTAAAATCAATAGGTTTGAGTGTACCCACCCTATGTACACTCTGGAAATAAATGTTCGTAGTGTAGCGGCATGTTTTGACCTTCATTGTACGAGCTGGTGCTGTGCATCTCTGATAAGCAAATTCGTTATTACTATCATGATGTTATCATTCAAAATTTGCTAACAATTCTTTGCTCAATCTTCATTTGAATGACAAGTTAGATGCCTTGGAGTAATTACGTTTTCAACTACCTTTGATAATTATCTTATCAGATCGTTTATACGTATGTATCTCTTTGTATTTTTTGCACCCTTTACTTTTTTACAGGTATGCGTCCCAAGTGGTGTTGGATACTCTATAGTATTAAAACAACTGATGCTTCAGCATCTTTGTTTTTAATTTCGTTTTGTTGGATCAACATCATGAATTGTAAGAGATTCTGAGTTCAATAAACACACTTCTCTCATTGGGACGTTGCTGCGTTACTGAGGAGTTAAAGGATCAGCAAGAGAAAGCGATAAGTCATATTGAATAATCTAATCATATATCTAGTGTATAATCGCAAATCTTTTAGAGCAGATTAACAAAATTACACACCACTGACAGGGATGCTGTCTACTGAATACATTCAATGAGTTCACTACTTCTCCGGCGGCTGTGGTGCTGCTGTCGAATGGTGCTTTACTGGTAGCTCTTTTTCAACGTATATTCTTTAGCCCTTCTCCATCATCTTCTTCAGTTTTTCTCCAGTGTGTGTTGTGTCGCTGCCAAACGGTGCTTTCAGGAACTGTTAGATCGTGCTCAAAATTTGGCGCCCAATAGACGTTGAAGGAATATAGATTTCTTTACGCTACCTCTTGTGTTTATCAAAAGTATTCTTATAGAAGATTGCCTGTCAACACATAGCATCTTTAGTCGGCAGATTCGCTAGTTCACATACTCGTATTAAAGTATTTTATTACTATAAACCCAACGTAAAATTTCACTTTTTGAAGTAGTAGTCAAAAGTAGGCGGCGCAATGACTACTGCTGAGTTCATTGTTTGGAGTTTCTTTTTTAGATACGTGCGTGCTGAAGTTTGTTATCTTTGGTTTCAAGTTCTTTCACATGTCTTTACTATAATTTACTTCTTGATTTTCAATTGGAAGTTTCGAATGTTTTTATTTACTCATGGAAAGCGTAACTATTATTATAATATTTACAAACCTTGATGCATTAGTGTACAAACCATCAACCTTGAAATTTAGTGTTGTTTGCAGAAAACATTTTTTGTTTGTATATTGGATTCTATTTCGTTAGGGAGTTAGAGTGCGGTTGTGTGTGACAAGACTAGTGAAACAGAGATCATGAGCTGAGGCTTGCTTTCTGCATCCACCTTTCATGACGCTTCAGTGAGAATGATGAATTCATCTAAGATTTCTTCATATAAATTGGAGACATTTTTTCCAGATTCAACTGCTATTTAAAGAGAAGCTCTAGTTCCATGAGGATATGATATATTAATTATATACTTGTGTCATATCTCACTTGCAGGATATATCAGTTTATAAGACTTATATATCATCCTCAGTCGTTTACATTGAAACATTTGATACATTTATGATAATATGCTCAAACATGGTTTCTGATCTTGCACATTGAGCCTTGCTACACTAATGTGAAGAAACTAGGCAGCAGTGGTGACTTTTTTAATGCACAATGTATTACTCGGTTGTCCATGCACCATGATAGATCCTTTCTTTGCTCCTATCCGCCTTATGTTCATCTCTTTAATATATAGGAAACTTTAATATTATGTTGTTACAAAAATAATGGCCGATTTCAGAAGCTTTCAAGACCTTCGAGCGGCCATTATTTTTGTAACAACCTAATATCTTTACCAACATGATCTGAAAACGTGCTGATGTTTCTGATTAGTTTGCATCATCTGTGAATTTTATCACATGGATTTTTATGCAGGTGTGCTGTTGCTATTCTTCGCCCTTCATATTCCTTCACGCTGAGGGTTTCTTTCAAGTGTGCAATTCTCAGAGGTTTTTGTATCGTTTTTTCATCCTAAATCCTTCAGGTAGTTTGCCTGTTAAAAACCGCCTCTGCTGTAAATTTTAGATGTGGTTGTGAAACATAATCTCTGTGTTGAATCACAGCTTGGAGATTAGCAAACGTTTAGTTACAACGTGTCAGTGCTACGCAAGCACTATAAGGGAACTTATTTTCATGTTAGAGACGTTGAAGTGTAGAATTTAATTCCGTACAACAGCTTCGTAATCACTATGACCTTGTGTGACCGCTACTCTTCACTTAGTATTTGCGTTATCTGCTGATTTGTGCACTTGGTCAAAGTCCTTTCAAGCTCTGTTGGGCAGCAAGATTACAGTTACTGCATGGTCGCATGCATGCAATGCATGATTGATATTTTGAGAGCAGATGCATCTAAATCTTACATCTCTTGGATGCTCCATCAATGAACACGCGATATTGTTTCACTTCTACGTTCTATTTTTTTCGTCTTGGTGACAGAAGATGATTGCACGAGCATATTGATTGAGATATGCTCAGAATATTGCACGTGATCAATTGAATATGTTGTGCACAAGTAATTAAAGGATTACCAAGCATTAAAAGTATTACACAGTTGAAATAATGCAGTGTTAGATACACGCTTGAAAACTTTTTAGGAAGAAGTTCAACTCATCAGGTTGAGGTTTATTTTAACGTGAGCGCATGTTGTAAAACGTCCAAGTCTTGTGTAAACTGGCTGAACAAGTTGCTTTGAAAACCGGCTTGCATTCGCAACACGTTTTTTAACACCTTGCTAGGTTTGCGTTTAATCAAAGAAGAAGCGATAAACATTCTCGGATTTTGAATGAATAGTTTAAGTTTGCCGATGAGATTGCTATTTTTTATTCTACTGGAATAATGAATCATTTTTTACAAGTGCTGTGTGGGCATAATAGGTATATCATTCAGAGCATGTTAACTGGCTTCGTAGTTTTTTTAATGTGGACTTCACTCCATCATTATCGTTTCGTTGAACATCGAACTTATCGAAACTTTTTATCAGGTTTGTGAATTGAGTCAGAAATTTACTCCTACAATCTCGTGTTTTCATACATTATAATATTTTGTGGCCTCTTTCATTTATTGTGTGCATAAAATCATATTTCTTTTTATAATTTGTGCAATTTTGTGTCTTTTTACGATGAGTTTTTATCGCTATTTAACAAATTTCCCCGGACTTTCAAAAAATTAATCAGCCCAATTTTCTTTTCACAGTGTACAATTTCTAAAAAACTATTCCTCAGCTTCTATTGACTCCCTTTCCTATGTATGTATCTGTGTGTTAAAAAGGGTCCTCTGTAACGCTCCACCTGTGAAGAACAAGAAATCATCGATTTTAGTACACGGTCTGGCGCGGTGAGCGGCTGCTGACATAAGTGCCCCAAACATGCCCATTAAAGTGGGGCGTCCAGATCCTGGAGAGGTATATGAACCCAGCAAGCTGTCCATTTTAAGCAAGAATCCTTGTGTGACAAGTTTATGTGTTGCACCTCATGCACTTTTCCATTATTTTTAGCTAACATTTTATTGCTCGCGTGGGACTGGTTTTGTGTTTACTTGTGGTATATAGGACTATGTATATCACTGTTCACTTCAATCCATTAGCAGTATGTATGCATGATAGATTACTTCAATCCACTAGTAGTACGTGTGTAGAATTAATTATTTTAATAGTGGTATATGAAGTCAACTGTTTATATTCTTCCTCGAGTTTCTAGAATACCTTTATTATTCTTTCTCTCCTGACTACTGAAGTTATTTCATTTTTTTGTTAACCCTGTAAGGCATTCAAGTAATCTATTTACTTTTATCTTCTTTTCACTACTATATTGATTTTTTCTTTTTGTGTGGTATAGGTCTCAATGGATGCCCGTAGCATATGTCCCACTGAAGCATGTGCCTACCTGTACGTACTTTATGTGCTCATTAAGGTTAAGTTAAAGCGTGCTCAGCAATGAAATTGCTACCAAGTTTTGAATTTACACGTACGTGTGTTTACCACACGTGTGTTTAACTTTACATATATCCCATACGTCTCCTAATGTTCCATTTCTGTGTATCCGGAGCAAGAACTAGAACGAATCAAATTTCACTCGTAATGTAGAGAGCTCCTCGTTGCTGTGTTTTGCATTATTTATTGACAAACAAAATCCGGCATTGGAGTGCGCAGTAAAAACACTATCACTGTTTTTGAGTGCCTTTTGATATTACTGTTCGAACACGCAGTGTCTCACCGTGTATCATGTGTTGTATCATGTGTTCGTGTATCATGTGTTGTATCATGTGTATCATGTGTTCGTGTATCATGTGTTGTAGCTAGCGCTTAATAAATGACGATGCCAAATATACGTTTATGCTTGTTCAATACAACTTTAAGCTCTAAACAATTGGCTCTAGTTATGTTTAGTGTGAAATTCTATTTGAATTAACATCAGATCAAACTTATCACTTTACTCAATTGAGATAGTGCTTGAGATAGTGTACTAACCAAGTACGCATGTAATAAAAATTCTATCTTTATAATATAGGGTAAGTTGCATCTTTTATCACGTTACCAAGAAAGCGATGTCACTAGTTAGAACTGAAAATCAAACATGGCCGAGGCACTGCTGTGGTCGCTGCTTCTCCAGGTAGTGAATGGCTGTGTAAGAGTAAACTAACCAGTTTTCTGAACACGTTTACGACTGCGCAGCAAGTCCTCTGTATGTCTAGTCTCTGAGAGACATTTTAATGGATCTTTATTGGGAATCAACGAGACGAGCCAGCGTTGGCGGATGGAGCTAATTTATTGTCGCTCACTTCAATGCAGGAATAGAACGTACGTAAGTTTGTAAAGCGGTGGCTGCTCCTGCGTCCTTCGATCAGTGGACTCCCTCGTATCGTGTTTCTTGCGAGCAGTGAGTGTTTCCGTTGATCTGACGATCAGTGGACTCCCTCGTATCGTGTTTCTTGCGAGCAGTGAGTGTTTCCGTTGATCTGACGATCAGTGGACTCCCTCGTATCGTGCTTCTTGCGAGCAGTGAGTGTTTCCGTTGATCTGACGATCAGTGGACTCCCTCGTATCGTGTTTCTTGTGAGCAGTGTGAGTTTCCGTTGATCTAACGCTATATCGCCCTGCCCCTAACTTGTCAGAGTAAAGTCAGCATTTTAAATGAGTTTCATAGGGGATCATGGCGTTTCAGAGTTTGAAAATTCGGAGTTTTTTGGGGAGACTGAGCACCTGCAAGAATAGGGAAGGATTTCTGGTAGTGCTGACTTTTGTTGCTCCTGAATATCTAGCTGTATGTTTCCTCAAAATTGTATTCTTTTTGTTTTAATCGGACGATGTAGTGTAAATTTGAATACGTCAAATACCGTGAATTAAGCCTTGATGTATTTTCCCTTGATTCATATTTCAGTATAGCTTCCGTCTGAATGATTATCACTTTTGGAAGATTGAATATATTTTGTGGAGGAAGTTTCTGTATTTTATTCTTCTCTTTGAAAATTAAAATACTGAAACTTCCTGGCAGTGAAGCTAGGAGGCTTATGAATTTTAATTTACGTATTCTAGTATCAGAAAGTATGACAAGATTTTATTCAAATTTGAATGCATTCACATGACCATTACTTGTAAATGGATGATGAAATTCAGAATTTGGCTATAGCAGCTCAGTTGTATTTTATGTACGTTTTACACGATTATCAACTGCCACTAGTTTTTTGTTC
This sequence comes from Trinorchestia longiramus, assembly GCA_006783055.1. Taxonomy (NCBI): domain Eukaryota; kingdom Metazoa; phylum Arthropoda; class Malacostraca; order Amphipoda; family Talitridae; genus Trinorchestia; species Trinorchestia longiramus. Next base: position 95,601 of record VCRD01001056.1, on the reverse strand, counting down.
TATTTGTGAGAATCTAGCTTGAAAATAGACCTTATTTGAGAAGCAGTACCTTAGAATATTCCAATTCCTGACCCATAATGGATGACGCATAACAGTTATAATAAGTTCAAGATGTTGGTGCCTTAGGTTCGACCAAATCAGTGAGGATGTTGCTGCTTAAATTCATTATCATATCGGCGTATTGTGGTGAGTGCTGAACCGCATCTACATAATAGTCCTGGTGTTGGGGATAAGGAATCGAGTTTGAACCTCAGTGTCTATTTTTAGGCCTTCCAATTTGGGATGTCGAGTATTTGTACCAGAAAACGGAAGGTCCATCGAGCTATTTTTGGCTGAAAGGAATTTGAGGTTGAAAATCCTTAGTTAGAATGTGTCAAAATTCTTTACGGCTAGTGGTTTTCATGAAACGATCCAGTAAAGTTTCAACCCTCAAAATTGATGATAAATGCTGCTCTTTGTCTTACTGTGCTATTTCATGAATCACCTTCAAAACTTCTTCGTTTTTAACTGAGTAATTAAGTTAAGCACAGCTAACTCGAACCTCTACTTTTCACTCGAAAGATCATGGAGGGAATTACTGAGCGTAAAAAATATCGTTTTTCTTTGTGTATTTTTCTACAAAAAGTATCATTCCTGTGTTTAGTGCTTACTGCACAGTTTATTCTTATTAACAATTTTTCAATGAATGTCGTTCAAAACAGCACCTTTCTGTTATCTCTCTTTTTGAGAATCTTATCTTGCTCTTATTTTCATATCTCTCTCACGTTTCTTTGCCATCCACATTCATTGCCTGCTGAGACCATCGTTTACTGGATACCATTTCATACGCATAACGGCCCTTCGCCATTAATAACAGTTACATTTCCTTTACAGACGATCTTATAACGAAAAAACACGAAAAAGACTACGCACATTTCCTTTATTTATCGTGTTTTGTTTATCTCTCGCAGTACTCAGCCATGCCGACGACGGCGATGACGGCCAGCGAGACGACGGAGCCGCTGACGGGAGTGAGCGGAGAGACGGGAGGAGAGAGAGTCAAGCTCAAGAAAGAGCTGGGGCTCATTGAGGGTGTTGCCATCATCATCGGCATCATCATTGGATCTGGTGAGCTGTGTTGGATTCACAACGAAAATGTAATAGATAATTTTGTCCTCAAATTATATAGTATCCAATAATAATCAATTAATCAACACTATATGATAAAACGCCAGGTGTCTCCTTAAATAAATAAATTTATTTATTTTTTGTGCGTAATTCCTCCTATGTTTTTAGAATGGGAGTCTCCCTTGAATATTGGTAGTTAAATCCGTCGACTTTCAGGTACATAGATTCTTAACCGCTGGAGTTAAATCTGTAGACTTTCTGATTAGGTCGGAGAATTTGTTGCTTTACGTTCTTCCTTCATATGCATGATTATTAGATCCCATCATTTTTAATGGGCATACACACTAGTCCAATAATAATTTCAAAAAAAATATTTTTCTTTTTCTTATATTGTGTAGAAACGTGGATTGACGTCATCGTGCGTTGCGAATGACTAATGTAATGATTATAATTTCGTGACCAGCTGCAATGATCTGATACGACTAATTATGAGCCATTTAGCAAAAATTATATGAGGCCGTCCATATCATTTAGAACGTTGAGCAGGAGAGAAAATGAATGATAAAACACTTGCGTCAATTTGAAGCCAACATTATTGAATGCAGCCTAGTATTCATTACCGAAAGTCAATGCATGAATTCGATGACAAAATTAAGGTGTACGATCAGCTGAGTAACTCGGAAGCTTTAAAATGCTGAGTGTCTTTAAAATTGCTCAAACTAACCACAAGTATCAGCTGTAACTGAACCAATTCAAAGGATCATAGTATTGTTTCAACTTTCAGTCCACGCTGCAGCTTGTACTCGTATATTTTCAGTTTTCTGGACCTCATATATGTTGTCCCATTAGGATCGTTTCGCAATTATTTTACCTTACCAGTTTAATTTCTAATTATTTTAATGTTATTGCGCCCTTATATTATTCTTGAACACTTCTAGTAACTTCATCTGAGTTTTGTCCATTTTAGGGTCGTCTAAGTTTCACCCATTTTAGTATCGTCTTAGTTTCATCCATTTTAGCGTCATCTGAGTTTCATCCATTTTAGCGTCATCTGAGTTTCACCCATTTCAGCATCGTCTATGTTTTACCAATTTTAGCGTCGTCTAAGTTTCACCCATTTTAGCATGGTTTAACTTTCCCTCATTTTTCAGGTATTTTCGTGTCACCAAAGGGCGTGCTTGCGACCACAGGCAGCGTGGGCATGTCACTGGTGGTGTGGGTGATATGCGGCATGTTGTCCATGGTGGGGGCGTTGTGTTATGCAGAACTGGGCACCTCCATTCCCAAGTCTGGGGGAGACTACGCCTACATCCACGAAGGCTTCGGTTCTCTGCCTTCCTTCTTGTTTCTCTGGGCTGCCAACCTCATATTTGTGTGAGTCTACTTTCATCAACACTTTTTCTTTGAATATCAGTAAATTTGTTTTGATGCGTTCGTGCATAGAATATAATTCTGGATTGGCTACTGGTTTATAAATGGTTTTAATCATCGTTTGTCGAGTTAGTGTTGAAACCTTAAACTTCCTTTCAAAGTTTTTGTTGACTAGAAGTGTGAAGCAATCGAAGCTGCTTGAGGTAACAAATGCTTGCTAGGTCGAATGTTCCAACATTTTGTTTCCACACGTCTTCTGATTAAGGGTTGGAATAGATGGTCACAAAAAGCTGCATCATGAACACTTAGGAAAAATATCAATGAGAAATCTTTATATTTCATTGTATAGAGGTAAGAACATAATGAACAAAATGCTTTGTTCATCATCTGTTATCATTACGGCATTGTGTAGTAGGCACATATCGTTGTCCCGTGGTGGATGAAGTTGATAATCGCATTGGTGTTCACACAGGCCCACCACAAACGCCATCATGGCGCTGACGTTTGCAAAGTACGTGCTGCAGCCGTTCTTTCCTGGCTGCTCCATGCCTGACGATGCCACTAGACTCATCGCTGCCCTCGCCATTTGTGAGTTCTTTGACGTCCTATCAATATTGTGAAGTTCTCTGGCATGATCACGACTTCGTGTTGACGGGTGGTGCAGTGTTGCTTGTTACTGCTGTCGTTTGGAAGTACATGTGCACCAAAGAAACCAGAGGGTTTATTTTAGCTATTCTGGTTCTCCTTATAAACTTCCGAACACGAAGGATAGTGGTGTTAGAATAGAATGAGGCAATAGGAACGAGCCGTTTGACCCATTTTTGGGTTGGTACCCAAGTCCCATGTTATTGATGAGTCAAAATTACTTTACGGAGTTTGGGCAAACATTCGCTTATTAATTAAACCTGAGCCACTCTTTTTTGTTCCTCTGTCATCTACTAGGGGACATGTTTTGGGCTAGTTGAAGCGACGAGGGTTCGTGCATTTGCACACATTGCGTACGCAAGACAGCTTTTTCTTGCTCTATGCAGGGAAGTTGTTTTCTGTTATGAGAGATGTGTTTCATACATGAGATTCTTAGCCATTCATGACGAGTTTCATGACGCCATTCATGACGAGTTCTACGATTTCAGCCAATCTTCGGTGTCTAAGGTAAAAAATTGAGCAAGAGTTCCAGGCTCTGAATTAGAGTTATACTCGTACACAATACAAAAATGACTAAGTTTAGTGTATTGGGTTTACAAGCTTTATTATTATCATAAACTACCGCTAATATTTGTGATTTACAAATAAAACTTGGAGTATTCATGGCAGTCGAAACCTGAGTAATTAGTAGCGGAAACGGTATCAAGATATGTAAAGAAGGCAACCTCATTATCTCTCAAAAATATAATGACATCCTTGAGCGACATGAAAGACTATTAAAGTAAAATTGAGCCTTATATTTTTTATTGAGGGACCTTGATGAAGTATTATTATATACCAATTGAATTTATACGTACTTTTTTCAGCTTTTGTTTTCGTTTTCTTAGCTATAATTGATCCCATTCTTAATTTAAAATTCCACTTCAGTACTTGAATCCATACTTTCATTAATCTAACATATTCGTAAGAATATGTACTTCAGTCTTATAACTTTCTTCGTATGATTTATACCCTGCTCTACAAAAGTCATTCAGCTTATTCGGACCCTCAAGCAGACATGCATTTTGTCTCATTCACCGTTATATGTTTATCTCGTTCATTTTTATATGTTTTGTCTTATTCATCGTTGCAAGGTTCGTCTCATTCATCATTATATGTCATTATATGTTCAATCTTATTCATCATTAAATGTTGTATCTGAGTCTTCAATTAGTTTATTTGTATCTAAATTGTGCTAAATTGTGCTAAATTGTGTATGTGGTATTCAAGTGCTTAAATAAATAAGGAAATATACGAACGCGGTTGAGGCCCTAACCTTTCTCTTAAGTAATTGAGGCCTAAAATGAGCTGCACTGCTTTGAACCAGAACAGTGCATGAGGTTTGCACGTGTGTGAGGGTATTGCCTGTAACACACGTCTTGCTTGTTGTGACAAGTCAGCGCGGGGTCTTAAATACTTTCACAATGACTCGATCTCGTAAAAGAACTGAGTTTCTTGGTTGTCGTCAGCTGTTGCGGTGCGCGGAAGACGTTTGCAACGCCTTCAGCAGAATTAGCTTTGATCTGCACCAGATCTGACGAGATATGTGAGACGTTTTGCGCCTGCACATTGCATCGCCTTTTGGATCCTTTTAGCAATAATTTTAATGTATTATGATATGTGAAGTGTATATTTAGGATTTTACCTCTCAAAAATTCTAAGCTTTTTTACGACCTGGCAATCTGATTTTATTTTTATTTTAACCCATTTGTTCCCGAGTTATTTTTTGTTTTCAGAATTAGTTGAAAGTTTATATATGACATTCACTTACTTTTTATTTTTGCAACTGAACCAATTGCGTCAGAATATAGCTGAAGCTCGTACAGAACTTGAATGGAACTCGTTCAAACGAAATCACGTAGGAATTTATAAATATATTTAATTGAAAGTTGTTTAAAATTGTGTCATATGGTAACGTACGGAAGAAATGGGTTAAATGTAGTAAATAACTTATAATGTATTTTCCGAATGTGTTTCTGCACATTTTTCCATATAATGATTTCGAAAACCAGAAACTTAAATTATTTGAGTTAAGTTTTTTAGATGTTTACAGAGATCTTCAAATAGGTTCCGCAATGTTCATATATCTTCAGATTTTTTTTATTATATTTAGTGATATTTTAATATCTTCCGAGATTTGTAGATTTCAGAGATGATCTTGCATCGTTAACTTCATATCCTTTGATTTTTATCCTCATTGACTTTATAGCTTCTGATATTTTAGCCATATTAGCTTTATAGCCTATGATATGTTAGCTTTATTAACTTATAGCCTATGATTTTTTGTCTTTGGTGACTACAGCCTCTGTAATGTCTCCGCTTTTCTCATATGTAAACCTCTCATGTTTTGGCCGTCAAGATTTCTCATCTTCAAATATTTTATAGCCTCGGGGATCTTACAGTCTAGGATTTTATGACCTATAGGACCGATTAGTCACATATCTTTGAGCCTTAGATACCATTGAATTGATCACATCAATGTTTGCCAGCGTGAAAATTTTGATTTTGCAACCCTTGGTTGCAGGTTTCCTGACTTTCATCAACTCGTGGAACGTGCGCATCACAACCAAACTTCAGGACGTGTTTATGGTCACCAAAGTTTCAGCGCTGGTCATCATCATTGTTGCTGGGATGGTTCATTTGGGCAAAGGTGAGACATGCGTAGAAGTGAAAATGATCATCTTTGTATAACTCAGGCGAATTACGATGGTAAAAAAGCTGTAGATATCCTACATGTTTACGTTCTCTGGGAGAGTTTTTCATGCTAATTTTGAATTTGAAAATCGTTTGACTCTTGCAAATCAGGCTTTTGCGATATCAACACCTTTAAAACAAAAATATGTATTCTATAGGTATGGATTTAATATGTGCGGTGTACCCTGAACTAGATGTTACTTTTGGTAAGAAGCGAAGAGCAAGGACGATCACTTTCAACTTTATCATTTTATTGACTAGCAATTTACTAGAAACAGTGAAAAAACTGAACGTTTCGACCTTCAGGGTCATTTCCAACATGTGGAACGATAAAATGCATCTGAAGTAAACTGTGAATTAAACGAGGAAACATTTCACCAAATAAAAAAGTAATAGAAAAAACTAAACTAATCGAAGGAGGTAAGCAAATTGCGTATCATTCAAAACAGATTTCTAACCACTTCATTGATTTGAAGGACATTTTAAATTTTTCTCACACTTTTTAGAGATTTTGAAAATGAATCGTTGATGTAATGTGAAGTCAGAAACGTTTGCTTGCATGGTCAACACATCTACATTTGCTCTATTTTTCGTGCAGGTCACACGGAGAATTTTGATGATCCATTCAAAGGGACCACCACAGACCCAGGCCAGGTGGCGGTGTCCTTTTACAACGGCATCTACTCCTACGCTGGCTGGAACTACTTGAACTTCATGACGGAGGAGCTTAAGCAGCCTTACAAGTAGGCATGCCGTGTACAGGCCATGTCGACACCATAGTAGAGTGCAAGGAAACTAGGGCTGTGTCAACACCATTGTAGAGTGCAAGGAAATTAGGGGTGTGTCAACACCATTGTAGAGTGCAAGGAAACTAGGGCTGTGTCAACATCATTCTAGAGTGCAAGGAAATTAGGGCTGTGTCAACACCATTGTAGAATGCAAGGAAACTAGGGCTGTGTCAACACCATTCTAGAATGCAAGGAAATTAGGGCTGTGTAACACCATTGTAGAATGCAAGGAAACTAGGGCTGTGTCAACACCATTCTAGAGTGCAAGGAAATTAGGGCTGTGTAACACCATTCTAGAATGCAAGGAAATTAAGTCTGTGTCAACACCAATGTGTGTGAAATAGATTGTTTACTGTCCCTCGAAGGTATACAGTGCGTTTTCCATCTGAAATGTGCAAAATAATATTTATTGATCACAAGAATGTACAGAAGTATAGTATTTTAGTTAATTGGTGGTATCGAGAGGACGACTATGAGTTTTTCAACAATGCAGTTCTTGGCTAGAAGTATATTTATTGCATGTGGACACTGCGTCCTGAATCAAAATTCCCTTCCATTGTCTCCAGGAATCTGCCTCGTGCAATCTACTTCTCGTTGCCGCTGGTGACCGTCGTCTACGTGCTGGCCAACGTGGCATATCTTGCCGTCCTCACCCCTCCGGAGATGCTAGCATCTGACGCCATTGCTGTCGTGAGTGCTGCCTATCGTGTTCCGTTACTTGGATTCCCGGATGACTTTGTGTAGTTGTGCAAAAACTGTTACTCTTTAGATGGTTCAACAATCTCGATGTGATGTTCAGTCGTACGTTGTGTAACTTGGCCAGGCGGAGGCTTGGCAGACAGTATCTTCTGCAATTCCTGATTCTGTTCATAAGGTCCGGTGGTGTTCGTTGAATGTATGTGACGAAAGAGGTACTGGTTTCTGTGTGTTCACATTTTATCATAATTTTCGCCTGTCAACTATTGTATACAGTCTTGCAGTACAAGCGTTCATGTTTAGCTTGTTGCTCTGTAGGAGATCTATTCTTATTGTGGGTTCTTAAACGTCGGCAACGACGAAGACCCAATTGACGAGGAGCTTCCGAGATAACAGCACATCACGGTTGACGGTGCTGGACGATGCGATGGCCGTATTGTTAGCCCCCAGAAAATTGTAGAACTGGCCCCCGAACTGGCTGACCTTTTTCAGGGGTTACTATACTGACTGGCGATTCAATGTCCCCTAGGTATTTCGTCTTCAAAACTGGGTCCCTATGATATGGCAAGCTTCCCCTCTTGACGTCCTAGCTTCCCATGAAGAATGTGCTGAATGGATTACACTTTAAGGCTTGCTGACCAAAATTGTGATGATAATAGCGAACGTTGTTTATTTCGCCGATTCCCGCCCGATTTGAATTTCGGTCTCGGTGCTCTGTCTATTTATTTCCTTGCCTGGTTCTGGATACTGCTAGGTTCGGCTGCCTCCTTTTCCCACATGGGAAAACAAATCAAAGTCTTTAGTTTTGCTACTGCCCTTTTGACGTCATTCAACTCCGCTTGTAAAGTTTCGGTAGCTCATCTTCCAGGGTTTTTTACTAAATTTAATACCCTTATTTATGAGCACCGTTAGTGGCACGAAGCGCATAAAGACGGTACTCGATTTCTTGCCATGTTCGCTGTAGCATAGCCTCATTAATGGTAACAATGACATCAGTAATCATTTACTTCAGGTCAGCAATGCCCCCCGTTCGATGCACGATATCTTGAACATAATCCCATAGAAAGTAGTCCAGGGGAATGACATCTTGGTAAACGAGATAACCAAGGAATTAGGCAATTCATTTGAATCCACCGGTCTGGAAATGTTCGACTGAGGAACACACGAACATGCAAGGCTTCAACTTTCAACCGCAACCTTTCACACAAGTCGCTCGAGGGTGTGTGTATGAAGTCGGCTGGGGAGGCGATCGACAGTGCGCTGTGATGTTCGCCGTGTGTATGATAGATAACTTTTGTGGTGCAGCACCTATTTTTGAAGCATCATGTTTCAGATCTGAAAATAGATTGGGTCTGATGGCTCCTGCTCGTAATGGGTGCTAGCTATCCCTACACATCGCTGTAGTGAGTGCTGACGGTTACTAACTGACGGTTACTCACTGCCGGTTACTCACTGACGGTTACTCACTGCCGGTTACTCACTGTCGGTTAATCACTGACGGTTACTCACTGACGGTTACTCACTGACGATTACTGACTGATGGCTACTCACTGACGGTTACTCTCTGCCGGTCGTACACCGCTTCAGACTCAGACGCGGTCAGGATAGAAATGTTTTTATTCATAATACATACATTAAGGAATCAAAAACAAACACAGAGTTTCATTTATTATACTGTGATGGTCTCTGAAACGCTGCATTTCTTTCTAGACATTCGCGAACCAGATGCTTGGCTATGGGGCCTGGCTCATGCCGCTGTTCGTCGCTCTCTCCGCCTTCGGTGGCCTCTCTGTACACATCATGACTTCCTCCAGGTGAGTCCAGTATACGTGCATACGAACTCAGTTATTGTAGCTCAGATAACTAAAAACGTGCGGTCTTTTACAAATGGGCTGAACGGCTCGTTCCTATTGCCTTATTCTATTCTATTCTTTTTACTGATCGTATAGTGGTACTAGTTCAGGTCTACGACGCTCGTCCTGGGATGGCTTACAGTTAGCGGTCAAGTTATATTCGTGCACCTACCAATGTTCAATACTTTGTCATTTCTTAGAATTTAATGCTCCCACGATTCCAGACTCCTTATATGTTATTAAGTCTATGATAAAAAATATTTATAGCTCAAGTTACCGAAAAAATAATGTAATTCAACAAATTCAGCTAGAACGTCATGCAAAAAATGAAGTGACAAAATAGTCATACAGTTGGAACAAAAGAACATAATATTAATGGTCAATAGCATGACTTCTCATCTCGATAACTTTCATCAAACTGTTTATATTCTTTTCAATCTAACTTGAACATGTCTGTGCTGGGCTGGGATTTATTCCATTATTCAATGGCTACATGTTCTAATTCTTGAAGATTTTTCGGAGCTCGACGATGTATTCGGAATTTCAATTCTCGCCATAGATTTTTAAGTAGATTTAAGTGAAGACTCCTCGAAAGCCAAGGCAAAAGTGTAATGTTATTTCCTCGAATAAAAGAAATAAATCCTCTCCACCCAGGCTGTGTTTCGTTGGGGCTCGTCAGGGCCATTTCCCCGACTTCCTGGCACTCATCAACTACCCCTGCAGCACCCCAGCCACTTCACTCATATTCCTTGTGAGGCTTCTGTCTTATTTAAGAGTATTTATAGCCACATTAATACCTAAACTTACCACAGCCACCTCAGTCATATTTTTACAGAGGCTCCTGTCATAACTATAGTCCTTAATACAAGTCTTATATTAGAATTTGTTGAACTTCATAATTTGTCTCACTTCATTTTGTGAACGAGTTGTTTACCGTAAAAATTTGATTAATCTGCGAAGGCTACTTCACTGTTTAAGTTTCCAGTAAGTTTACTAAGAATTGTGCGACGAATAGTGTTTTTGAAGAGAGATATGTATGCACCTAAAGTATGCAAGAGTGTGGGTTAGACAAACAGTAAACAACAACGAGTACGTGCTGACTAGTAAGAGTATGACGCATTCTGACTTCGAGTAGTAAGGATGATGAACGTGGCCACTGACATCAACGGCCTTTAAGAATGAATGAAGATAAGACAAGGACAAGGAAATGGTACGGCGTACATCAGTCGTATGTGTGTACAAGCCAGGCGGGCTCGGTTTTTGAAAGACTGAAGGATTTTAGCTCTACTGGATTTACCGCACCTCAAATGTGCTACATTATACAACAATGAAAGTATTAAATTTCTGTTTTTACTTCATTAGTTTTATCGCGACCTCATTAATAATTTTTTATGAGAATATTTTTATTTAAACGCATTAATGTTTGTATCCTTGAATACACTTCGTATCGTATTTGCTCATTCTTTCTTATTTGATTACCAAATAGAGTGATTTAATTTTTGTGCAGGGTTTGTTATCGCTAGCGTATCTCTCCACCACCGACATCTACGCTCTCATAGAGTACGCAAGCTTTGTGGAGAGTATGTTCATCTTGACGAGCATCGCTGCCTTACTATATATGCGCTGGAAAAAACCTGAAATGACGAGACCCATTAAGGTGAGAATTGTTTAAATACCGTATTTTAAAGATTTATAAAGTGTTCTTCATAATTTATGATGCAAGTTTATTTGACTGAAAAACCTCATTTTCATGCCCGGTGAAGTAAACATGTAACAAAGGAATAGGATTAAGGAACAACCTCTGTGGAATCTCAAGTTTACTGATTTGAAAAATATCCAATGATTCGTTTGAATGTTGAAGTGTAGGGCTAAGTTGAAGTCTTTCAAAAGATCAACGTAATCGTCCTGATCGTTGCATGATTGTGAATCATTTTTCGTTCGACAGATCAACATAATTGTGCCCATCGCATTCATGCTGGTGTGCGGGTTCTTGGTCATCCTGCCCGTGTACGTGCGGCCGTGGGAGGTGGGGGCAGGGCTGCTCATCACCGCCTCAGGCATCCCTGCCTACTTCCTCTGCGTCAGATGGCAGAATAAACCTGCTGGTTTCACCCGCTTCAGTGGTATGTAAACACTTTATAGTAATCATTTTTACTCTACTGCTTAAATATTTGCTAACCTGCTACTGATTTAATTTACGTTTAGGCATCTCTAGATTCTTCTTATAAATGAGGTAGTTTAATTTAAATTTTTGCGTCTCTGCAAAATATGCTTAAATATGTCTTGATGTAAGGATTTGATGGATGAATTGTGCAGACTTTCACATGTAGGAGCAAGTTGGCAGTCTTGTCAAAAGTAGGAGGAAGGACCACCTGGTAGTCCAAGATTTAAGACCTGCTCTTGTACTAATGAAGCTGCTATTCATTCAAACACCCAGTTTTTCTCCCCCTTCATTCACCCGTTAGCTTAGGGCATCTCATAGAAAATCCTAGTGAGTTGTTTAATTGAAGTCAGTTTTCATTTTAAGCCTATTTAATTACCTATCGTTTTTTAATATGAATGATTTTTTATTGAAATATTTTTTGGGAATCGAATGTTTTCGATTTTAAACTTGCGTGTCTTTTTTTCAGAGAGCTTAACTAGAGGCATCCAGATTTTAACTTTATCGGTGAAGGAAAATAAAACTATTTAGAATTCAACGGACCACAGGCCCCAAGTTGCACCAGCAGCCTCAAGGCGAGCGTACTGGAGGACCTCTAGTAAACAAGTGAACTTACCGAGCTGTGCAGCTTCAAGGCATTCTCTGGAGACATTACAATACTGCTCATTTTGATTGTATTAATACTCGAATTTTTGGGTGCACCAAGTCGAATGCTTGTAGCACGTTATTATCGAATCACGATTGTAGTAGCTTGTGTTTAGTCTATTGGTTATATCATCGTTTAGGTTCTCCTTGACCACGACCGCATTAAGTTATTTATTCTTGATGTTCTATTTGAAACCACCTCGTGTTGATTAGTTTTTTCTTGGAGTTTTGGAATACTTACATGAGATAGTCATGCATTTCCACTGCTGGCCAATTTCATCCTTATTTTTCATGCTATTCTTAACATTTTTCCTTATTGAGTGTACATATTTTTTAATTAATTGTGCATAAAAATACCACTATTCAAATTTTCTCTTCAGTTGCATAAAATGTACTTCGTTACTGGAAGCACATCACCCCAAGAATATTTTGTGCGTTAACTTGGTTCACCAAATTCTGTTAACGTTCAAAGCAACCTTTCAGGTTACTATACTGTTCAGTAACTCAGCATATACAGTCTACTCTATATACTGATGCATCAGTTCAGTATCATGGATGCATACCTAATTCAGTTAGTAAGATACTGAATTCTGTATCTTATATACAGAATTCAGCGAGTTTATTTAGCTCAGAACCTCTGACTGAGCTAGTACTGTAATGTCGTTTTGGGGTAGCACACGTTCCAGCCCTAGTGATATGAGTACGTAAGTTACTAAAATGCAGTCATTTTATACTTATATATGTGCCGTACTGTTAGTTTCGCATGCTTTTGACTATGTGATGAATAGGTTCGTTTAATAGACATTAATTATGCGTTTTATGATGGCAGGCGGTTTTTGTTTATCACGTGTCGGGTAATTTTCAGTATGCGACGTGAATATTTTACTCTTATGATGTGAAGGGACAATGAAACATCATAGTCTTATGATGCAATCTGTATCATAAATCGCCACTGCATCATCAGCTCTCATTACTTGTAAGTTAGTTGTATCATTGTGTATCTTTTGCCTCGTAAAAATTTAACTGCAGAAGTAGTAATGTTATATAGTTTGTAACATAAATCGCCACAAATGGCTGTTTCAGAATTCATTAGAAGATTCTACCTGTCACCGTAACATTTGAATGGTATTGTTTATTTTAAACAGTAAACCACTAGTCTTGCCATTTTTCGAACGTGCTTGAGAATTAGTGAACTCCAGAAACTTGTTTTTTTTTACAGTAGCTGAGCTGAGAAAATTATAATCGTTACTTCAGGCGAATTTTATTTCAATTTTTATTGTTCCGAGTGAGAACTTTTATGTTGTATTTTATGTTGCTTTTTGTTCACTTGCATTGCTTAGTGTAACAGAGTATGGTTTTGAAGGTTATGTTATGTACGTGATCTGTTCTTTATTAATGTCAATTCTCTACCTAAATAGCTGTTGTTTTCGGACGATGGTGATCTGGATCTTGTAAACTTCACTGCTCTATTTTACATCTAGGCTTCATACAGGTATTTCATGCATCTAAATCAGCACATAGCCTTTATAGATATAAGATCTACGTCGTGTTGCCTGAGAGTACGAGAGATTTATAGCTGCGAGCTGTGTAATAAGAGATGGGTCGTCGGTCTTCCACCTCTACTTCTGAAGCAGGGAAGTGCTTGAGCGTAATACACTACGTTGTGTAGAATGTTAAGCGTAAGTGTAGCCTCATGAAGTTACGACCCTATTCACGAATTCTTCCAGAGCTTAATTTTCTCTCCTGCGTTCATTGTCAGTTTGAAATTGTGATGGCATGTAATTGTAGTGGGTTCATGACGGATTTTTATAGTTATTTAAAATCCGCTTAATGACGCAAGCTGGTTGAAGAAATAAGTTTTATCTAAGAATGATCACAAGTTAGGTGAAGGAGCACACTGGATAAATCTTCAGTTTTACTTATTGAAGGAAAACGGCTTTCAAAATGTTAAGCTAAAATCAGTCAGCTTTGTCACTGCCATTGTAATTCTAAAGAGTTAACTACCTATTGTAGTCCGAGTCTATTCGGCATCAGTAATGGGGTGCGTCGTGTATTCCTGCTCATAGTACCTTATTGAATCTACTTAAATGAATGATGTAAGAGATATTATGATAAGTTCTACAAAAAATTGTTGCACTCGATGTGGTTTTCTAAATCATGGAATCTTCTATACTTAATGGCTGATGAAGAGTGTTAAGAGTGTACAGTCTGCTGACCAGCTCGCCCACTGGGCGTAGTGAAACTATTTTGTATGATATTAAGGCTGTGTGGGATCATTTGTAAGATGATCAACCTACTCATGTTATCGATATTGTTCCTGTCGTCATCAGAGTATCTTGGAATATCTCTTGTTCCTCAGGGGTCATCATGATTCACCACAGAGCTAGCAACATAAGTTGTGGCCGACGCCTTTTGTACATACCTTTTCTCGTGCCACATGCTATATTTTTGCTCATGCGATTTGCTAAGGTATTCTCTTCATAAACATCATTTACATCAGCGTTTGAATATTTGTATCGATTTCTACTCACTGTTGAAAGGAAATCATTGCGAATGTGATGGAAAATAACTTTAGGATTTAGTGTGCGCAGACTATTTTGCGAAGACTTGCTGTGACCTTTAATGAAATATTAAGCGTTGATCTAAGAGAATTCCTAAACCCGAATTAAGATTCTTTTGTTGTAATGGGAGCAACGTTTTTCAACTACTGTTTTAGTAAGCATTAGAGTTTTGTCTGGTATGAAGTGGACGTGTTCTGATGTTAGGTAGACATTATTGACCCAGTTTAAGGTAAAAGTTAAAAAATTGACGTTTTATCGTTGTTTGTCCGACTGTTATTTTTGGTAAATATTTATCAACCAGTGGACTGCTTGCTAAAGAGTCAAATTGGACCGTTTTTGCTAATCAGGTTTACGTGTGTGCGTGAAGATAGAAGTCTGTTACTGGAATTAACTGACACGAATGCTCATAAAATATTTGAACGTTAAGATGCTCATTTGAGGGAGTGTTAGGAAATGGTGTTTTAATCGTAAATTTCGAGTTTTAACATTTAATTCCCAATACAACTGATTCGAATTTCAAATTTACTGATGTTGTCTTGAGCTGTATATTTCAATGATGTCATTTGGAGTTCGTTATGGATTACTTCGTAAATTTATCGAATGAGCCTAAAATAATGCACGTGATAGGCCTCGTTGGACCTTGCAGCGTAACAATTAATTTTAATTTGTATCCTTCCCTCTATTTGAGAGGAACATATCGTGTGTGTTGTAAAATTTGGAGAAAATTGGCTCAAATTTGGCTGCTAGTTCAATTTATTCGACGTGTCAGTTCCAGGTACCTCATGATTCCAAAAAGTCCGCAGATTTTTGGTCTGCATTTCCCACATCAAAATTTTTGTATCATATCAAATGTATTATAAAATGGATCATGAGCGACTCTCAACCAGTGCCTATTGTCATTTTATCTATGGATGATTGTTCACTCTTTTAGCTATGGTTTTTATTGCATTACGAGATGAGTCTCTCTGCATGGATTGAAATTTTCATGCCTTGTGTATTTCGCTCACACTGAAGTTGCTTTAGAATATTGAATAAGTGATGCTATGCCCAATGTTGCAGACTGATTTTCATGCTCTGCCGTAGACTAATTTTATAAAAACAGATCTCTTCTATTTCACTTGATTATCCCCGTAACTCTACGGTAAAATAAGCATAGTGTGTGACCGTTGTTAGAATCATACATCAAAAAAGGTGAAAAAACAACCTTGGATTAGAGGATATTATATTGTTGTACAGTTAATATCACATTTCGAAGGCAATCACTGTCCATCTTTCACAAATAGACTTAGTTGCTGCTTCAGTAACATCAGCCCTGTAGTTCCACAAATACACCCCAAGAAATTAAGGTCAATACGAAGAGTCACAGCAAATAGTGGACTTCATCCCATTAAGAAACCTCTTGGCTATCATGGGTCGATCACTACATTCGTTCGGCCGCAAGTTATGGTAGATGGAATTCGATATCAGTTTATGGCGTTACTTTTTTGTTCGTTTTTCATTCAGGTTGGTAAAAGAGCACTCTGGCATCCTTCTGTCTTGAGTTAATGCTCCAATCTTCGTTTTTCGAGAGAGATATTTTTCACATGTTCTCTGTGTTTCCACTGCGTGCAAACCCGTTCCTCAGTCAATAGTGACGTAAGTGTATGTAAGTCGAGGTTCAATTAACTTGCGCTTTCGATATGAAATTAAATCATTTTGATTTACTTCCACACACAGTGATATTTTGACGCCACCTTTCAATTCAAGAATTGTAGATTGTAGAGAAGTGTATTCTCATAAGGGCAATTTGAATGAGTTTCCTGCTGAAAAAGTGTATTATTTCTAGGAAAAAACTTAATTTGAAAATGTAAGGGATGCTTTATGTAAAATCTTTAGAAATTTTATTGGAGAACCAAAAGGGGAGCAAAATTGTAGTCTACTTCTAAAAACCAAGACAGCGTTCAATATTTACAAAGGAACAACACGCGCTGAACAAAAAACACTGATAACATAAGAACAGAAGTCAATTCAGTGTACGACGAGATTGCCAGATCTAACATCTGCCACATTCATTAATCGTAGGGAAAGAGTGAAATGAAGTATTAACGAACTAACCCACCAAAATATCTTCACAATTGGTGTCGCAGTCGGGAGTAGGTAACTCATAGTACAGGGTGCGGCAACATAACTTACTTTTTTCAAAGCAAATCTCTCTGAAAAAAGGAAGTAATGTTGCCGCACCCTGCATACGCAAGAAAATTTATCTAGACACGAACTAGAGGAGACGCACTTGACACTTCTATGTAACTCAAAAGTCTGACTGTCTTAACCCTTACGAATAATTTTTTCGTATATGTCCCAACAGGATCGAAAGGTTAAAGCAGCGCGCAGACTCGAAGACACAAACACGATCTTGAACGCACATTTCCCTTATGGTTTCCCAATTATGTAATTTACTATAATTATATTCCTGGTTTAATTACCGCAGCTCCAATAGTTGTGATGTTATCAAAGTAGATACAATTCGTAAAAATTTACCCGCTCTATTGCACTAGGTCGACTAGTAGAACAGAAAGGTAACACTAATCAACCAACAATATCATGAGCTCAACGTACGTTATCTCTCTATTACAGTTAAATGACCACCCAATCAACACTTGACTACGGTGCCTACGACAATAACTTGAAGAAGATAAGAAAATACAAACTGCCGAGTACAACTGAAATACACAGAAAAATGCAAATATGAGAAAATGTAGGCCCAATGTTTTCAGTGCTGACTCACATTCATTCACATATAAAATCTAAAACTCAAGAAAATAAAATATAATAGACAAAATGGAAAAAATATCAAGAACCATTTAAGAAATAAAGTCCGTCCGAGTACGAATGAGTAATATTAAGAGTATCCATGTTCGAAAATGTTGGGAATTGCAAGTCACTTATTTTTAGAATGAGACGAGTAATGCATAAATTTGGCGGCCTTGGATACTCTATACGCGTTATAACTTCAAATCCTTGACAAAGACTAACATTCTTATTTCCTCTGAGGGGTCAAGAATGAATAATGGAAATAAATTTCAAGGATGATTAATGCTAGATGCACAACCAAATCAGTAAAGTGAAAAATTACAAATCGAATCATCGAAAACTACGATTAATGTTAAATTTAATCTGTGGACGTCCTTGCAGCAACTGGTCAGGTAAAAAGGTCGACAATACGTGAAAAAACCTTCCTTACTATATATTCAATGAGTTTCAATGTGAATATAAGTGTAACGCATTTCCAAACGACTTATAATTCGGATAATGTAAAACGATATACCCTTCCTCAGTTAGGTGATAGTTGAAGACTCGTCGAGGCCGCACAAATTTTGTGACACAGGCTTGCTTCTATACTCCTTTACCCAAGCTTTGAGTACCGCATAGAAAGAATATGTTGTGAGGCAAGGTCTCATTAAGAATACAGCAAAGAATCAACGTCAACTCGCATCCTTCACTTTTTATGTGCACTCTTTCGAATCATATAGACTTGTCTTTCCCCGACGTTCTTTTCGCTCATCTAACCCTATATTTGTACCCATATATCTGTACCTTTACCTCCTTTCTCTCACCAGACTATCTTCCTCTTTTAACTGTCTGTTCTACACCCTCAACACATGCCCAGACTATCCCAACGCTAAACAGCAGGCTCATAACAGCAGCTGGGCTCAAAAGATCTTCGCTTATCTGGGCCCACAAGATCTCCGCTAATCTGGG
>VCRD01001056.1:37293-56095 GCA_006783055.1 Trinorchestia longiramus | reverse complement strand
TCATTAAAATTTACGATTCACAGTAAATAGCCTGTTTACTCAGCGGATGAATACACCAGAAACGAAAAGTAGAATTTGCCCTGCGGCCGTTTGAGACGTACTTGTCGACGTGAGATTGTAAATAACACACGATTTTTTGACTGATGGAAAGCGACCAACCAGAGAATGCTGCTCTGTATCCCATTCACTGATTGGCCCAGTAACCGTTACATCTTTTTTTTTCATTCGAGCGGAGCTTCTTTTCACCACTCTTCCATTTCACGTTAGCATCGGACTATCGTGTGTGCGTAGTTATAAATGATATTATATTGTTAGTTTGTGCGTGATATTAAAATAAATATATTGTCCCAACATCTAGGATTTTCACTTATTGCGGGTGATCCTGGAACGTAACACCCGCAATAAATGAGGGAACACTGTATTATCAAAATTGTTATAGTTATAATATTATTGTATACGATTATGTTGAAATTGAATTGCACAGCTAATGTACTGTACAACTGCTCAAAACATAGAAAACGACATATTTTTGCAACGATGAAGATGAATATCTTTTCAAAGACCAACACGCAACGGTACAGGTCAGTTATTGAAACTTTTCTGAAACCTATTTGTTCGAGCTAGTATAAAGTATATTCATATCAATTACATGTTTATTGTATTCGCTATTAGTTATGATTGCTTTCTTTAGTATAATAGACCCAGCATGTTTAATAGTTTGCACCCAAGGCGAGAGTCGAAGCCAGAGCCAAAGCTAAAGTTGAGCCTGTAATTAAACTTTTACCAAATAACTGATAACTTCCAAGTAAGATCAGCAAGAGTCTTAAAAATATTTTGCCACCGCAGCTAAGTTAGTGTTGTTTGTTCATCATTGGATTTTAGTCCAGAGGCTTCTCACAATTCACTGCACAGCAGATCTCTACCAAATTATAGAAGTCAGGAAGTAAATATAACGATGACAAAACAGAAATTATTTTAAAAATTTCGATTCAAGACTTATATACATCCACATATGTTTAGGGACACTTCTTCCCAATTTTATAATAGCGTCATGGAGCTTAGCAGCAGAGAATCCTATTTTTATTACAAACCAAGAACGTCATCGAAGCTGAAATCTACGTAGGTATCTACTAGCTGAGAATACAAGTATTTGCTACGCCATTCGTTGGAATTTATCACAGTTTTCATATAATTTTAGCATGGATTTGAAGTACACGCTTTTATTAACAGTATTTCAGTGTCTTGCTACTCAACATATGAAAGAGCTTGGTGTTTACTCAGCGTTTTTATTATTATATTTTAACTCTGCATGATTCTTTTCGTTTTAATTGTGTTTTATTTTATACTACCATTTGATTTACTATATATTCATAGTGCACACAAGACTGTATAGCCTTGTTTCACCACAGTCTAATAACCTCCAGAAATGTTTAGGTCTAAGTTTACTTGATTTTAAAACCAGGAAATCGTTTTTGTTTATCACAAGCCCTTACTTTTTTTATAATAAAACTTGATTTAATATTCTTTTTGAGTGAACATTATTTTTGAAAATTTTAATGAGTTGGAATTCTTTCAGCATAATCCCATATAACTTTTGATACTTGGAAATCTCTTGACGGACCTAATTTGGAGCGTGGGTAATTTCAATCGACACTTTAACTTTGAATGAATGTGGAACACAGGATATAATATGAATGGAAAATATTTTAACATACATACATTCTCTCACTGTGGATAAACAACGGTTTGTCCAACTCAAAGCCATGAAATAAATGCAGAGTGAAAGTCAGACATTGAGACTTACTCAAGTGGACGAAATGCTGTCAGTCGCAATTTTCTAGTATAATATTGCATATTGCATCAACCAACTTTTTTGAAAATATACGTTTTTGTTTGTTTTGTTTGTCTAGTTTTCTTTAGTTTTCGTTCCGTGTATCTCGTTTTCTAAAAGGACATAGATAAGTTGTAGTTGCCAGCTACCAGTTGGTGCAACGGCATATCAGTGGTGCACAACGGATATATGAGTGTTAGAACAACATGCCCCCACAACTCTTAGAGCTCAACCTCAGGTTACTTTGCTACCCTCAGATCACTCCGTCTCTCAGGTTCTTCGAGTGCGGATTCTCTTTAGCTGTTCCTGAATTTTTGTCACCAGTAGGTCAGTTATTCTCAACATGTCAATATCCACCAGTGTAGGTGACCGAAATAATGGTATTATATTATTTTGGGTCATTTCAGGACTATTTTAAAATATTTGGTTGGTTACTAAGTACATCCAGTGTTTCCGATGCCAAACTCTGATTTGTTAACTGAACGAATGTTTTGACTAACCCAATATTATGAAGATGGTTTTATTTTCAAGCAGTTGAATATCGATCTAATAAGAAGAATAGCTTTCTCTACTCACAGATTAAAACTGATGAAACGAGAGCTCTTTTTTTCAGCCAATCCTAACCTAACAATGGGTGTTATTAGTGAGATAATTCACTAAGAAAGCAGGAGATGATCAACAAATATTTTCCAGAAGTTCCTTCAGAACTGACTTCTATCATTTCAAAGCATTCATGCTAAATTGTGTGCAGTGCATTACAGGTGAAAGCAATGTGTATTGTGTTACTTCATCTCAAGGCTCGAGGATCGAGAATTCTACATCACTAAACATTTTTAACTAAACCTTTTTGCAGTTACAATTAATGCAATTGATGGGTAATAATCTAATAGAACAATTTATGCTCAATATGTAATTTTACAGGTAAATATATCATATTTTTTACCCTCTGACCGAACGAGAAAAATCGTTTTAAAATCGTTCAAATATTTTAGTTTCAATCGAAACTAAAAGAAATTGTATGATTCATCACTGTAGTTAATATTTTCAGAATGCCTAAAGTGCACCAAGTCCAAAATGCACAAACTGCTTCTTTTCTGCCAAAATAGTTTTCTTTCGCCATGGTGGAAATTATAGCACTATGTTGCTGTTGTTGAGAGAATCTACGATGTGTTCATGTGAGAATTCCATAGGTATATAAAATGAGTCAGAGTGTTTGAATATATGGTTTTGAGTCGTGAAAAATTTCACAAATAAATATTTCTTCCAAACTGTTGTGCTACTCAATGTTCACGTTTTCTGTTATTTTCAGTTTACCCTGCGTGTATCTAGTCGAAATGATCCCATTGTTTAGTTGTATTATTTTCAATGAAATTAATTATTTATCTAGTTTTGTACGGGCAGCACGGTGATTAATTATAGTATGATCAAACTTAACTAGGTATGGTGACTGTATTCCCGTTCTTTTTTAGAAAATTATCCATTTTTCCGTCAGGGGATTCAGAGACAATGAGTGGCATGACAACAGACTTCACGGGCAAACGAGCCTTGGT
The DNA here is from genome assembly GCA_006783055.1 of Trinorchestia longiramus. Classification (NCBI taxonomy): domain Eukaryota; kingdom Metazoa; phylum Arthropoda; class Malacostraca; order Amphipoda; family Talitridae; genus Trinorchestia; species Trinorchestia longiramus. Next base: position 52,714 of record VCRD01001056.1, on the reverse strand, counting down.
GACTGGCGCCGGTGATGGCATCGGCAGAGCCTTGGCCTTGAGACTAGCTGATCTGGGGGCCAAGGTGTTCGCTATGAGTCTTGTACAAGCAGAGCTAGACAGTCTCAAGGCCCAGAGACCATCCATTGAGATAGTTTGTGTGGACCTGACGGATTGGGAAGCTGCGAGAGCAGCTGTCAAACAAGTTACACCCATCAATCTCTTGGTGAACAACGCTGGAGCAACTAGACTGGCATCGGTATTGGAAGTGCCTGAAAAAGACTACGATTTCCTCTTCAACATCAACGTCAAAGCTGTTCTCAATGTCTCCCAGGTAGTTGCAGCTGATCTGGTTAGTCGTAAGATGACAGGAAACATCGTGAGCCTTTCATCGCAAGCCGCCCATCGAGCTCTGACGGATCACATCATTTATAGCGGAACCAAAGCAGCTGTGGAAGCATTCACTAGGGCCATGGCATTAGAACTCGGTCCAAAAGGCATTCGAGCAAACGCTGTGTGCCCTACTGCGGTTATGACCGCCATGGGCCGAATGGTCTGGTCAGACCCTGCAAAAGGTGGACCCATGCTGGCCAGAATACCGCAAGGAAAATTTGCTGAAGTTGAAGATGTGGTCAACGCGGTAGTTTACCTCCTCAGCGACAAGAGTGACATGATAAACGGCCACATGTTGCCAGTGGACGGTGGAATGCTTTGTGCTTGATTAGTTCAATGTTCCTTCATATTGATGTCAGGAAACATTACGCTAAAGTTCTAGCTGGGATGAGCAGTACGGTAAGTATCGCAATTCTCAGAGTTCAATTGGGATGGACAAACGGCTCGAGTCTAGCGTATTTGCTACGGTAATAGTGGTTAATTGAATAGTTTGCTACACTTCACTAATTCAAGCGTGATTTTTGAAATATATACGTCGCTGAATATAATACATTGAATTTAATATTTTATCCAAATATATGATATGAATAAATCAAATAAATAACACGTCGAGTACTTATACCAGAGATGTATCATTGAAGAACGTGTTTATTAGTCATGGCTGGTGAGACGATTGCAGTCATTTTTATTTTTTATTTTTTCCATGGTTTCTTCATTTCGTGAATAAAAATTGTGACCATCTAAATTTGTTTGAAAGCATCTGAACTACTAAGGACTTACGCGAGCTTCTTGATGACCTCTAATCTCAAAATAAAGGTTTAAACCCTACATGGGTTTTTGCTCTTGCTCTCATCGCTCCTTTATTAAGTGAAATTCACACACACTCATACTACGACTGCTGCACTCATCAGCTCTCTCCATCTCCAGTCTCCCTTTCCAACCCTTTCCACGTGGGGGCCGACCCTCGTCTTCAGTCTCTCGCTCACCGAAGTACTCACTTCTTCCGTTAACTTTAAATAAACCTCACGGTCATTCTTTCAATACTCGTATTAATAGAGGATATTTCTCGCTTATTCATTCTTATTCTTATTTCCTCAATCACGAGTGTAGCGAGATGCTGATTTGATGCCCATGTATGAGGAGACCGTTGAAAACATGTTCTATTCCCACACAATCTTATCTCTGTTGTGCAGTAAATTTTGGTACCAAGGATGTACCCTGATGAAGCTTCTCAATCTAATTTCTTGCACAAGATTTTTGTGTACTGATGGTGCAAAATATGAGACTCATTAAATGAAATGGTGATCTATCCGGCAAATGCAAATTTAACGTTGAAATATTGAACTTTAAGAACATCGCGCCACGTGTTCCAGGAGGCGTGAGGTGCAATCACAAGTTAAGTTCACAAGTATTCACTTCTTAGTTTCCAAACGTTTTATGAGTAGGCAATGACTGTGAAGTTACATGGATTCTGGATACGAGCACTAAGTTATTATGCGAAACCAAAAGAACAGAGATGCATGGAGATCATAATTTAAAAGTGTTGCTTATCTGTCTGGGAAAAAGTTGCACAGGATTCCATCTGTTTGGGAGAATTAGCTCTTCGGTTAGACGCATCTCACGTGCATCTTGTGTTATTACGTTTGATAAAATTATTCCCAGGCTTCAGAACCTGGACGAAGCGCTCACATTTCGTTCTTAAACAACGCAATATATTACTGACATGCCCTGTCTTAATTAAGCCCCTCAATCGTTGAATGAAACTATTTAGAAACGTTGCAGCAACAAATAGTGATTTCTTACTAATAAAACCTTCGAATTTAGAGCTAAACAACTTATGATTCTTTTGAATGCAGTGCTAGAATTAAATGGCCTTCTTCAACCCTTAATGCACTTTCCCCTCAATACACGACATACAACCAATTTTTTAGCATTAGCTCTCCGTGCAAATTATCGAAGTTTGTTTCATTGAAATAAATTCGTTGATTCGATTACAGTAATTAAGTAGCTTTGAAATCTTCGTGCATTGGTCGACATTGAACGTAAACATACGTGTACGAAGTGTAAAAATACGGTGCAACCCACGCTAATAGTCCAATTTGATATTGCATAAAATATTACATAAAAATATCTTGGGATATATTAGATGACTACTTTTTATGTATATGATTATTAATCGAAGATATAGGATGGTTATTTTAAATACTAACAATGTATATTGAAAGACACAACACTTTATCCTAAAAATGTGTGTTTGTATCTACCTACGATATTAGTCCAAAATGATTTAAAGAGGGAATTCATTATCAAAGGGGATTAAAAACAAATAATACTTACTTCAACATTATAATACATGTAAATCTACAACATTTGAAATGAACAATGAACAGATTTAACACAACATAAAGGCTATTTATTAATGCAACCTCCCTGATATTGAATGATTTCAAAAACACGATCATTTCTCGATTCAGGCGGTTTCTTTATTGTCGCACATAGCACCGATCTCGATGCGACTATTATGGCATTCCATAAGTCTTGCTTCTAAATAAATTGCCGAAAATAGCATAAAATTTTCTCATAATGATGGACCAGAAATTTTCTATTGGATTTAAATCTATCGAATTTGGAGGTCAAACCATCAAATTGTCGTCTTTGAATCGCAAAGAAGGAAAATATTTCTTAGTTGCATTGACTGAATGCGAAGGTGCATTGTCTTGCATGAACACAATCTTTTTCCGGAGTGTCAAAGACTAGTATTCAAACCGATGTAAAAGTGCTTGATTCAAAAGTTTACAATATAAAGGTGAGTTAATTTGTGTCCTGCAAGGAATCATTATAGGTCCTATTATTCTAACTGATACCAACCGAAGAACTGATAGGACCTGTAATGATTCCCTGTGGTGTTAAAATTAACTTAGCTTCATATTATAAACTTTTGTGCGTACACCGGACACGGTCTCACGCCTAGTCAAAAACTGATGGAGATTTTGGATCTAAACTTATAGAAGCAATGAGAGGTATACGAAAAAACAATTGTTCGGAACCTGTTTCAACCAGATTGAAATTTTTACTCATGAACCAGGTTGGTGAGTACATGGCTTTAGACAGGCATGACCTAAAAGAGATTAATGTTATCATGGACCCACCCAACAGTCGGTAAAAGCATACTCTTACTAAATATGACCTCTGGTTACCGGGGTCTTACAGAGATTAGTTGACGTCTGTACTAGGAGTATGTGTATTTTTTTCGTCATGTTAGTGTTCTTAACCATCTTGCTCGCTCCTACTGGAATACTTACAGCAATAAGTAAGGGGTAACTTTTACGTAGTAGGTCTATGTCTCACATCGTGTTACGACCTCCAGCTGCTGCATGTAGTGCACATAACATTATAATTCCCCCATATTTCATATTTGCTTCTATCAGCACTGAGCAAGCCAGCTACTGCACGAAATACATGCAAGTACAGCATTATCTTCTCATTTCTCATTCTGTCAGCACTGAGCAAGAGCACGTAGCAACAGCCGAGCTGTCGTAGTCTCCTACTCCCAAGGTCACCGTCAGAGATATTGTATCAACGCGGTCCTACGAGTGCAACCTGCACTCTGCTGAGCAGTTGATGTTGCACGGTTACGATCGAAGGGCACAGAGTTCATTCTCTACTCCGGCAATCGTAAAATTTTGGCTAAAGTGTCCAGAAAGGTAAGCAAAACTCAGCTTGAGCCTCCACGAATGCGAAACATATTTTTCTAGGATTGCGACCATTTGACAATAATGTCTGCGAATTTTAGATTCATGTGCTGCAATGGGAATATTTTTACATAAATGTAACAAAGGAATGCAACTTAACATTTGTGAATGCAAATACTAATGTCACTCAGCTCAAATTTTTATGGAAATCAAATATTAGGATCATTTTTAAAAGAAACGAAGAATTTGTTCTCAGTGTTGGAATCAAAGTTTCAAATGTTCAGAAATTCAAAACCCCTGGTTTCGATGTTCTATGAATTCATACAAATACAGCTATATCAATTTAGGAATATGAATACTTAAATTTGTATAAGAATTTGCATTACTTATTCGTGTATATTTTTATGCAAGTTCGAACCATAACTATTTCATTAATTCTACCACAATTAGATCGAGTGTATGTACTGAACTATTTTACGGTAGTCATAGCACAATTTAAGCACAAATTGATTGTAGAGTTGAGTAAAATTAGATTGCAAGTGTTGCAGATCATGGCTTATTGAAGGTGAACGCGTGTGAGCATTGCAGCTTCTATTAGAATTAACATTTCAGGTTATCATAATCCACCGTTCATGTAGTACTGCTAGCATCATCATTGCACTATATTTTTGTCCTTAGTTTAGACACATGAATAACCTTAGGAGTGAATCAGTGAGCTCTCCCAGTTAATCCTTAACAACATAACACACACTGTTACTTCAAGTACGAAGGTCGGAACGTTTAAGAATTTTTTTAGAGAAGAAATTATTGCAAAGATTAAAAATAGCATTGTGGGAATTTTTGAGATAAAATAAATGTGTTGAAAAAACACTATGACTTTCTTTATAACCCGATACCTATGATACGTACTTTTATCGATACGCAGAAACTTATGTGTTATGTTTAAATACATACTGGAAAGAACTCTTGTCATAATTGTCATTCTTTCGGAAGCATTTCATGTGATAATTTTTCCCTTCGGATTACAGGTCAACAATGAATGTCCTATCAATCGACTTCACAGGCAAGAGAGCTCTTGTGACAGGCGCTGGCTCTGGCATTGGCAGAGCCTTGGCCCTCAGACTTGCAGAACTTGGAGCCCAAGTCTTCGCTCTCAGTCGAACTCAGGCTCATTTGGACAGCCTCAAGGCTGAGAATCCGTCCATCGAAATTATTTGCGTGGACCTTTCGGACTGGTCAGCAACTCGAAAATCTGTCGAAAAATTGAACCCAATTCATCTGCTTGTAAACAATGCCGTGCTAGCTATTCCCTGTCCAATTTTAGACATAGGTCCTGACAATTTTAATAAATGCTTTAGCGTCAACGTGCTGGGCCCGTTAAATATCTCTCAGATTGTAGCATCAGGTCTCATTTCGCAGGGAATGAAAGGAAACATCGTCAATATATCTTCAGTCGTAGGGCAGAAACCATGGGAAAATACTTCCCTGTATAGCGCTACGAAAGCGGCCCTGGAGTCCTTGACAAAATCCTTTGCACTGGAAATATCATCAAAGGGCATTCGAGTTAACTCCGTGAACCCCACGCTTGTTACGGACACGTATTGGGGCGAAGAAGGATTTGGAGGCTCGGATGGGAAAGGAGGAGCAGTTTCAGAGAATAACTACCTGGTTTTCAAAGCTAGGCATCCCCAAGGCAAACTTCCCTGCAAAAACGATGTTATTAACGCAGTGGTGTACCTATTGAGTGAACAAAGCGACTTCATCAACGGCCACTCGCTCCCAGTTGATAGCGGCTACTTGTGCTGTTAAAAACGCTTTTCCCTCGGGTACCAAGGTTGGGACGCGCGTTTTTTTATTAGCTAGCAATATTTAAACTGTTGTGATGATGAACTAAGCTATTAAACGTAGCACTTTGCGTTTTCTTAAAAAATTAAGAATTAAGTTTTCTCCTCATCGAATGCGTTTCATAAGTTGAGCGTTTTCTTAAGAAATAATTTATATTAGCTAACACTCAATAGACGATTATAGGGACATTGACAAGAATCGAATACCCTGATAAGATTTCAAGGGTACTTTAGAATTCTAAAGACGATAGGCATCAAAATAACCGTCCTATTTCCGTGACACTCATTCAATCAAACTTGACTCCGTTTAAGGGGAACAAAATAAACTGACGATATAAATCAAGTGTAGTTGATCCACCGCTGCTTATAGCTTAGCTCCCAAGTGTACAGAATATGGAATATTAAATATGATTAAGCAAATTTCCCTATTTCTTTGCCGTCTGCGTTAATAAAACACATTTTCTCTTTTGCTGGAGAAATTAAAAACAGTTTACCTTTAGCCGTGGCCAAAATAAAGCTACAAGTATTATGCTGAATTCTACGTACTTGATGAACGAAAATATTAGCGATAGGCCGGGAGTGAAAGGGTCTAATAGGTTTGTTTTCGTCGGAGCACGGTTTTAGTCCAAACTTCAAATGCATTTGTCCAGTAATAGTTAGCACCACCAAATCTAATGCCAATAAACATGTGTGAACCACAGTAAGCTTTTTTTCTTTATTCTACATCCATCCCATGTCTGTTAGTGGTTCGTTTTTAAGAATAATTTTAACTAGATACTGTTTTCTGTTTCTTCGTTCACGAATATGTCAAATCTATACAAATTCACCGTTACGAAAAAATATTCAAATTTCATTTCGAAAACTATTGATATTTTTTTCAGAGATTTCTAAAAGCATAAACTACCTGTGTAGAAACTACTGGTTATTATAGTGGATATAATCCATCAATCTTTTATATGTTCGCTACATTTATTCTATAATTCGTAACTATATGTATTCAACAAATGAACGAATTTCACACCTAATACTATCATAAAAATTTATAGCGGCTGTAATGCCTGAGGTGCCACGTCCGGAGTAATACTTCGGATTTTCATTGTCTGCAAACTCAAAGTTCAATTGCCGATATCTGTGCATAGTTGTTAGTCACGTATGACATGAGGAGTAAAGAAGACTGAGACTAGGAGTCTGGAATCTCTCTCTCTGAGCGAGTTTTCTTGTAAGTGACTCGTCAGCAACTCTGATTACTAGGAAATGCAAGCAAAACGGAAGCTAAATACAACTTTAGTTCAAAAACCTGGAGTTGTACACAGCCGAGTGATTGTCATACGTGATGTTGAAGTGGTAAAATTCATGCACGAGTGATCCCATGCATGAATAAAATTTCGTTTCGTATCACTCATTTCGAAACCTGAGAAAACAAATTTTTTGGATTAGTTTTAAGCCGAGTGTCACACTCTATTTGCTTTAAGTAATTTTATTCATTTGTTCAAAGAACCAACTCATAATAATATATGATATGCACACACTCAAAAATTGAATATGATCATCAGTATATTAATTTTCATTGTTATTCTTCCTATTACGTCTATATATGGGAGATAAACCATCGTATTTGCTGTTACGAACAGAAACCAGGGACCAACGTACCAAGGGCTTTTTATTGAGATGAAAAATTTAAGAATAAAGCAGACAGAAAAGGCGTAGGAGGCATTCAACAAATTAACAATGACAAATCATTCCACACTTTATTCTAACGTCATGCTTTGATATAGAACTGTCTGAAAGCATTTCAACATTGTTCATGAGGTCGTACTCAAGCTAGTGTCCATCAGAATAATATGAAATGAAAAATAGTATGAAAAAATATTCATTCAAGAACAATGTTGGTACGATTAAGAAAATAATCGTGTACTTTTTACAAAAATATGTTCGGTTATCCATACAGTATATCCCATTATAACAAAGGAAGTCATATTAATTGATGATAATTAAGATATACCTCAAAATTTACCGAAAAACTTATTTGTTAGACTATTGTTCGCGAGGACTCTATTATTAACAAGCAATTCAGGGAGCTCATAATTTATAAATACCTCATGTGGAAAAGGTATAATTGTTCAGATAACAATCCGAGCATTTGACAAAAATCGAAAGATAAATCAGGCGAGGATCCGTAGAGGCTCGAAAAATATAGATGAATGTTGCTTAAGGAATTTAATGACATTCATAAGAAAACTTGAACATCAAGAAAATGTTTTATTTTCAACGTTTTCATTGCTTTGAAACGACCGAATGAATAGTGTTTGCATAACAAATCAAGTTATTTTGATTCCAGAAAGTTAGTTGCCTCATCACATTCATTATGAACCATATTTTAAGAAAACTATGTTTTGTACGAAATAATTATACACGAGTAATTTTTGGAAAATCATTACCCAAAACGTATTCCGAACAATAATTATGGGTTATCATTTGACATACGAAAAAAAAGAGATCTCATTTATGTACAAATTTGTTCAGAAACTGGAAGTGTTCATAAATAAGCGGCAAAAATCGGAAAGTGAAAAGGCAGTAGCTCAGTTAAGCACCACAACTTAACCTGTTGCTCTCATCGCGTTATCTCAGACCATCAGATCATCACGCGCATAAAAACCCTCCATCCACTGGGAGCATATGACCGTTTATCATATCGCTCTTATCACTCAGGAGATAAATCGTAGCGTTGACGACGTCTTCAACCTCCGCAAACTTTCCTTGGGGAATTCTAGCCAACATTGGCCCACTCTTCTCAGGTTTAGACCAGCCTAAACGGCCCATGGCAGTCATAACAACGGTGGGACCCACAGAGTTTACTCGAATACCTTTTGAAGAGAGTTCTAAAGCCATGGATCGTGTGAACGAATCGACAGCAGCCTTCGTTGCGCTGTAGATAAGGTGGTTCTCCAAAGCCCGTGATCCTGCTTGCGAGGACATGTTCACAATGCTTCCTTTCATGTTCCTGCTGATCAAGTCGGAAGCCACGACCTGCGTCACATTCATGATCGATTTAACGTTGACGTTGAACAGTAAATCGAAATCTTCGGGAGAAGCCTCTAGCACTGAACTGAGGCTAGCGACGGCAGCGTTGTTGACAAGAAGATGAATGGGAGTGACTTTCTTGACTACTTCTCTGGTGGCACTCCAATCACTGACATCAGCACATACAATTTCAATTGATGGGTTTTCAGCTTTGAGGGAGTCTAAAGATGCCTGGGTTCTACTGAGGGCGAACACTTGGGCCCCAAGTTCTGCCAGTTTGAGGGCTATGGCTCTGCCGATGCCGGCGCCAGCGCCTGTCACCAGAGCGCGCTTGCCTGTGAAGTCGTACAGCTTCGCACTCATGATGCCTGTAGAATAAAATGGTCTCACAGGTTAAAAAATTAAAATAATATCACATCATTTACCAATGGATTGCTCCAATAGGCTCAGAATATCTTAGAGGTGCGGTTTTAATCGCCTACACTGCGTATGCGCATTGACAGAGAAATTTTATTAAGAATGCAGACAAGTTTCACGTTAAATTCTTCATTTAATGATTTTCTTATCATAATTGGATCTTTAGGTGACACAAATTGCCAAATATAATTTTTTTTAATAATATGTGCGTTCTCACCAGACGCTATGAATGAAACGGGTGACGACTACCCAACACGACCTTTCTTTTATACTTTATTGTGGCAACCACGTAGTTTTTACTCTTTGCTTCCGACGCAGTGCTTATTAGAGAAGAATTTTTACATGCCACATTTTGTCTCTATTCAATGAAAAAGCCTACACTTTGCAAAAATGTACCTCTCTCACCGGGTCAGACAAAAACTGTTGTGCAGAGGTAATGTGGTAACTGATTATGTTGCGGACGCTAGTTTCTGTGTATATTCGAGTTTCAAGCATCATGATCTTGTTTCATCACATAGTTCCTCGTAATTTTTCTAGGCGGAGGGAAGCATCTCATGAAAATCTGACAATTAAAGTACTCTATTCTATGTGATAGATTTTCAAAGCGCATGCTGCAACTTATACTTGAAAAATGCCGTAGTAAAACCATTAAGAACCTCACTTCTCTCACTAGTTAGTGCTACGTCAGTGCATTATCATCCACTACATTACCAATGAAAATATTGTTCGAGCTAGAAAACCACTGTGTGAATAAGTGTCAGACACAACGAAACTTGGAACCCAATTAAGAGTTAACGCCTTTCTGCTTATTCTGTAGGCACCTTCAGCCTCTCAGACTGCTTTAACTCCGCCTCAGGCAGACGAGCTCACCAAACTGGTTTCATCTATTAACTGCCTAGTAATACCATCTGGTATACTGCATGGAAACAACCATGTTGAACGAAAATACTAAGTTTAGAATGTTTTGAACAGTAAATAGCCTCGATACCTTGCACTTATGTCAGGCAGTGTTATAGACTTGTGTGTATATACGACTAACTTTTATTTTTTTGTTTGTCATTTGATACAGTACATGGAAAACTGGCAAAACATGGGTGTCTTTATCAAGAAGAGTCAACATTGAGAGTTCAAGGACATTTTAAAATTTTAAGGTCTATAATTCAAAATGAAATCTATACCGTCGTTCACTTAGACGATTGATTAAAAAATTTCCAAGAAGTTCTAACACATGCTCACATAAACTTATATACTTCAAACGGCAGGTTCCAACACCTCTCAAGGCACACTATTACCTCTTTGTTCTGTTGCTTAGTCACTTCGTATTCCTGCTGCCGTGCGTCCGAACACCAGCAGTTCACAGGCGCTAATGCATCTGTGCAAGCCGCAAGGAGGGCTGACGAGGATTTCTCGTTCTTGTGTTTGTACTACCCGGCAACTTTATCTTCTTCAGAGACTGCCGGTAGAAACTACGCACACTTAGTCCCTCCTAACTGCTGAGATATTAAATGGAATGCCTTATATATGTAAAAAATATGTACATTTTCATCGAATAAGGGATTATAGTGCGCACAAGTATATTTTTCTACTCCTAGCGTCCTTATTGGTAAGAATAGCCGTGTGGACCGACCAACAGCATAGGCATAATGAGGGTTCACAATTTCAAGTCGGAAACTTGGATGCATATACAACCCTAATTTTGGCCCACCCTGTATAGTTGGGACTAAGACACGGAATTCTTATCTCTAAAGAAAATACGGATGTTGTGAAAATCGCGGACATAATCATCGTCTTGTTAAGGATAGCAAACCCTGTTCAGTGGGTTCGCTAATCTCTAACAGATTTGAAACTAAAATTAAAAGCCAGTAATTACCCACCTACATGTATTACTATTAGCTGCGTATTCGCCTTTATCAAATGAAAGTTGTGGATATAATCCATCATAGTGAAAACCCGAGAAACCTCCCTCGCACGTACACGTTTCGTGCTTCGGTCAATTCACTAAATTATCAAGCCAAACATCTTTCCTCAGAAAATTAATATGGTATTCTATAACTATGGTTGATTCGACAACATTCAAAGCAAAGATGAATGATAAAAATGCTGAATTTAGTCGCCGTGAAAATCTGTGCCGATAACGTATAAACGCCAAATAGTGAATTTACCTCCATATTCCATGAATCCGACGATTTTTAAAACACTGGTTTTGGTCTAAACAGCGGATTAAATTAGAGTAAACAACGTTTACTAATCTAAGAATAGTTTTCGTTCGTCTTGTACAATAGGTTATTGCATAAATGAACAGCATTATGTTTCTGTTCCTTTCTTTGAAATTCTTTGAATGGTATTGCTCGTCACAAACGACAATGCATCACTCAATAACACTGGTGATGCTCTCTGAAGAGCTCTGGAGGTAGAAAAACACCTTTAATAATAACCAATTTTATTGTGATGATGGTACTTTTGTCAACACAACATTACTGTACACACCACGACAATGCTTATTTTAAGCTACTCGATTTAGCCGTTATAAAAGGAACGAATCAATCAAGATGTTGAAGTGATGGAAAAATTTATATCTGTCGAAAATCGCTTGAATTCGAAGCTCTGAGAGAAAAAGCAATATATAACTTAGGATATGAAATCGAAGTAAATTTAAGTAAATTGATACTAATTGAAGTAATTTGAAATGCAAACTGCTTTTCCTCATGATTTTGTAGAGCAAGTGTCTTTTTAAGAATTTTTAAGCAAACGCTTCAGCAGCATAGGTAGCCCCCGTCAACAGGTAGACTGTGTCCATTAATCAGANACCAATCAGCGCCTAGACAATTCTGACGTCATGGATGACGTCACCGCCTGAAAACCGTCGTTGGGGTGGTCATTGCCAACCCCCCATATTATCGTACTTCTCTTTACTGTACTGTGGCTTGCAAGGACTTCTCGTTCTTGTGTTTATACTAGCCGGCAACTTTATCTTCTTCACAGACTGCCGGTGGAAACTACCGACACTTAGTCCCTCCGAGCTGCTGAGATATTAAATGGAATGCCTTATATATGTAAAAATATGTACATTTTCATCGAATAAGGGATTATAGTGCGCACAAGTATAATTTTCTACTCTTAGCGTCCTTATTGCTGAGAATAGCCGTGTGGACCGACCAACAGCATCGGCAAAAGGAGGATTCACAATTTCAAGTCGGAAACTTGGTTGTGTATACAACCCTAATTTTGGCCCACCCTGTATAGTTGGGACTAGGACACGGAATTCTTATCTCTAAAGAAATTACGGATGTTGTCAAAATCGCGGACCTAATCATCATCTTGCTAAGGATAGCAAATCCTGCTCAGTGGGTTCGCTAATCTCTAACAGATTTGAAACTAGAGCTACAAGCCAGTAATTACCCACCTACATGTATTACTATTAGCTGCGCATTCGCCTCTATCAAATGAAAGTTGTGGATATAATCGCACGTACACGTTTCGTGCTTCGGTCAATTCACTAAATTATCAAGCCAATCATCTTTCCTCAGAAAATTAATATTGTATTCTATAATTACGGTTGATTCGACATTTAAAGCTAAGATAAATGATAAAAATGCTGAATTTAGTCACCGTGAAAAACTGTGCCGATAACGTATAAACGCCAAATAGTGAATTTACCTCCATATTCCATGAATCCTTCGACGATTTTCAAAATACTGGTTTTGGTCTAAACAGCGGATTAAATTAGAGTAAACAGCGTTTACTAATCTAAGAATAGTTTTCGTTCGTCTTGTACAATAGGTTATTGCAAAAATGAACAGCATTATGCTTCTGTTCCTTTCTTTGAAATTCTTTGAATGGTATTGCTCGTCACAAACGACAATGCATCCCTCATTAACACTGGTGATGCTCTCTGAAGAGCTCTGGAGGTAGAAAAACACCTTTAATAATAACTAATTTTAATGTGATCATGGTACTTTTGTCAACAACATTACTGTACACACCACGACAATGCTTATTTTAAGCTACTCGATTTAGTCGTTATAAAAGGAACGAATCAATCAAGATGTTGAAGTGATGGAAAAATTTATATCTGTCGAAAATCGCTTAAATTCGAAGCTCTGAGAGAAAAAGCAAAATATAACTTAGGATATGAAATTGAAGTAAATTCAAGTAAATTGATACAAACTGAAGTAATTTGAAATACAAACTGCTTTTCCTCATGATTTTGTAGAGTAAGTGTCTTTTTAAGAATTTTTAAGCAAACGCTTCAGCAGCATAGGTAGCCCCCGTCAACAGGTAGACTGTGTCCATTAATCAGATCGCTCTGATCGCTCAAAAGGAAAACTATAGCGTTGACAATATCATTCTTACATGGATACTTGCCTTGGGGAGTCCTTAATTCGAGTAATCTGTCTTCTTCTATTGACGCAAACGAATTCACCCTCGTCAACCTCATCTGCCCTGAGTTGGTATCCTGGACTAGGTTAGGACACACAGCGTTCACTCGAACGCCCTTTGCGGAAAGTTCGAGAGCCATGGATCTAGAAATGGATTCAACGGCTGCCTTAGAAGCAGAGTAAATCGCTGCCGCACCAACCGGTTTTTGGCCAGCTATTGAAGAAACGTTGACAATGGATCCTTTCTCGCTGCGGGCAATGAGGTCTGAAGCAACCACTTGTGAAACGTTAAAACCACCTTTAAAGTTTACGTCAAAGGATATATCGATATCTTCTGGGACAGCCTCCAAAATGGAAGCGAATCGGAACGCGGCAGCATTATTCACCAACAAATGAATTGGCGTGACTTTTTTCACAGCTTCACGAGTGGACGCCCAATCCGCGAGGTCAACGCAAATCGTTTCGATGGCCGAATTTACGGCTTTTAAACTGTCCAACTCAGCCTGGATGAGACTCAGGGCAAACACTTGAGCCCCGAGTTCTGCCAGTCGCAGGGCCAAGGCTCTGCCAACACCGGAGCCGGCACCCGTCACAAGAGCTCTCTTCCCCTTGAAGTCGATGGTAAGGACGTTCATCGTTGAATCCTGGATGGATGAATACAATATATAGATTAATACTTACGGGGAAAACTTGCTAAAAGGTTTATTTGAGCACAGTCTACAAAATAAGGTGCTTTTTGACACCAGGAGATGGTTAAACTGTATCTTAACTATTCTTTATATATTTCCTAGACGTAGTGCCGTCATCCGAACAATCTTAGAAGAGATCTATACTAAGCATAGCATGAATTATTGATTAATTTTCCATTCATTGTTTATAAGTATTCCTATGGAACTTATGGATGGAAATTTTTTAATAATAAAGAAAGCGTTACGCTATGCATTTTGGCTCCTCTTCATTTATTCGCTTTGATATAAATTATTCCTCTGTTTATTACCCTTTAATTCATGTCGCAAAACTTAAAATTTCATAAAAAATGCCTGAAAATCACTATCAAACAGAAACGTACACGGAGCTAAATATAATTTTTCGTATTTTTATACTCGCAAAATCATATTTCGTAGGATGTGAAATTCATAGAATATATTGATGGAAAATTCTACTAAGTCCTTTTTCAAGTATTTTAATTTGAGCTTATAACAGTCGATATTTGCTGGGAATATTAGGTATGTGTGTTTAAAGAACATTGTAGTGTACGCAAATTTGAATTTCTATCATTTTTGAATACTACTGAAGAATCTTAACCTTAGAACTTGAATTTATTCTGTTATGAAACTTTGTCTTGTCACAGACTTTGAAGACACTTGGTGATGAAAAGTAACATGTCAGACGTCAGTCAGCACCGACTTCACTTCGTGTTTCTCTGATTTCGTTTTCAAGAGACCTGTTTGTTATTATAACATTACCTAGAATAGAATAGAATAGAATGAGGCTATAGGAACGAGCCTTCTGGCCCATTCTTGAGTCGGATAATTACTTCGATAATTATTCGGTTGTTTTACCCAAGTCCCATGCCGTATTTCCAGCTGCGTCAACCATGTCGGCAGCGGAATTCGAACCCGGGTCTTCCCGCTCGCAAGCATATTCGCTCACCAGTCGACCAAGCTGGTGATGTTAGGTTTAACCCACAGGCACA